>CM061140.1:24647199-24897447 GCA_030789695.1 Scilla litardierei | reverse complement strand
ATTAGTGCGCGTGGGTTAAAACGCCTAATGTGAATCAATTTCCATCCGCGCGCACGACGGGCAAAATTACACCAGTCATGCACGTCGTGTGCGGGGCTTAAAACGCACAAGTATGGAGCAATTTCCATCCGCGCGCACGACGGGCAAAATTACCCCCGTCGTGCGTGTCGTGCGCGGAGGTTAAAACACAAAGTGTGAAGCAATTTCTATCCGCGCGCACAACGGGCAAAATTACCCCCGTCATGCGCGTCGTGTGCGGGGCTTAAAACGCACAAGTGTGGAGTAATTTCCATCCACGCACACGACGGGCAAAATTACCCCCGTCGTGCGCGTCTTGCGCAGGGATTAAAACGCAACGTGTGAAGCAATTTCCAGCTACGCGCACGACATGCAAAATTACACCATGTCGTGCACGGGGGTTAAAACGCCTAGTGTGAAGCAATTTCCATCCGCGCGCACGCCGGGCAAAATTACCACCGTCGTGCGCGTCGTGCGCGTGGCTTAAAACGTACATGTGTGGAGCAATTTCCATCCGTGCGCACATCGGCTAAAATTAGTGAGCGTGGGTTAAAACGCCTAGTGGAAGCAATTTCCATCCGCGCGCACGACGGGCAAAATTACCCCAGTCGTGCGCGTCATGTGCGGGACTTAAAATGCACAAGTGTGGAGCAATTTCCATCCGCACGCACGACGGGCAAAATTACCCCCGTCGTGCGCATCGTGCGCAGGGGTTAAAACACAACGTGTGAAGGAATTTCCAGCCGCACGCACGACGAGCAAAATTACGCCCCGTCGTGCACTGGGGTTAAAGCGCCTAGTGCAATTGCCATCCGCGCACACGACGGGCAAAATTTTGGCCCGTCGTGTGCGGGGGTTAAAACGCAGAAGTGTGAAGCAATTTCCATCCATGCGCACGACGGGCAAAATTAAGCCCCGTCGTGTGCGGGGGTTAGAACGCCTAGTGTGATGCAATTTCCATCCGCACGCACGACGGGCAAAATTACCTCCTTCGTGCGTGTCGTGTGCGGGGCTTAAAACGCACAAGTGTTGAGCAATTTTCATCCGCGCGCACGACCGAAAAAATTACCCCCGTCGTGTGCGTGGTGCGCGGGGGTTAAAACGCAACGTGTGATGTAATTTCCAGCTGCGCGCACGACGGGCAAAATTACGCCCTGTCGTGCACGGGGGTTAAAACGCCTAGTGTGAAGCAATTTCCATCCGCGCGCACGACGGGCAAAATTACCCCCGTCATGCGCATCGTGTGCGGGGTTAAAACGCAACGTGTGAAGCAATTGCCAGCCGCGTGCACGACGGGCAAAATTACGCCCGTCGTGCGCGGGGGTTAAAACACCTAGTGTGAAGCAATTTCCATCCGCGCGCACGACGGGCAAAATTACCCCCATCGTACATGTCGTGCGCGGGGCTTAAAACGCACAAGTGACAAGTGTGGAATAATTTCCATTCGAAGGTAGAAATATGGGTAACATATCTTTTAATTTCTTACAACAAGTGATTATTTTGCACAAAACCTAACATCAATTTTATACCGAATTTTTTTTAATATCAACATTCTTGTTGTCCCTTTTTAATCGGTGACGTGCATTATAAATTGATTTGCATGGAAGGTTGGATTTTCCTACAGGACTTTCAAAATTTCACCCGGCCTCAGCGTCCTATTTTCCAAATCTCTCAATGATTCCATCTCCATTCCCTGCAACTGCCCTTCATCGGAATGGCCCTCGACATAATTAGCAGCTTGATGGTTGTGCCTGCCCTCAACGACTGTTAACCTCCACTCCTCACCGCCAACGCCGACGCCCACCATTACCATGCAATGAGAACAGCCATTGACACTTCTTTGTTTTAACTGGCATGTCGATTGATTTTTCCTTTCGGTGTCACATGTAAACCCCGCTTCTTTCACATGCAAAGTAAACAGCAGGAATCCTATTGGAAGTTTTACCCAAACTCGCCGTCGACATGGTAATAATCACATGGTTGACGGTCTTTATCCATACAAACAGCTCGTCTCTTCTCTTAAAAATTTGCGCGGTAGTAAATTCTTTTGTAAAATCCATTTCATCCTGTATCAAACAATTCATACAACTAATTCGACTTTGATTCAAAGATTTAATGTATTATCCCAGAAAAGATAAATCAATAGTACTACCTTCTCCAGCAATCTCAACAGTATCTGTATACATGTAAAATCACCAAATTTCTACATCATTTTCCACCCAATTGAATAAGAATTTCACCTACAGTGTATTTAAAACTATATACTTACCAAATGGAATACCTCGAAAATCCATACTTTCAGACGCAGGAAAGGAAGAAAATGCTAATGTATCCTAGAAGGTCCGCTGACCGCTGAGATCTTCTGGGAAGATTTGAAGGTGCATTTTGGTTGCGTAGTTAGCCTGATTTCATTAGAGTCATTTTCTACCGCCATCCCATTCTCTTTACAGGCATCTACATCATGAAGGAAATGGTCAACATTGAAATAGCAGGAGTAACTTTCAATTTTATCTTCCATTTACCTTGGTATATATCTACATCAAGCAGAACGAAGCAATGGTTAGAATTTGTCCGGTTAAACTGAGAAACAAACATATTGTAAGAAAAATACGTAGAATATCGTGGCTATACGAGGAAGATCAGAGAAACAAATACTTAGCAGATGTAATTGAAAGCGCTGTGGCGTGGGGATGACCACTTCTTTGAAATCAATTACGGCGCGACCTCGGTGGTAATCGCTGTTGTCGGTTGCTCCCGAAGGTTAACACAGCAGCCCCTGGCCACGTCCACACTTGGCCAGAGACTTTGGATTTTGCACAGTACAGCTACCCAGGAGAACGAGATGAAGCAAAGAAGAATTTTTGGAGGAAGCAATTTTTCCGTGTATTTTCTTGAGGAATGAAGAGGGATATAAATAGAGTTCAAAAAATAGTTGTTATAAATTCAAATGGTCAAATATTAAACGAGTATTAAAATAGGATTTGAATGCTACGTATTAAAGCGAGGCTTTATTTGCGTATTTATTGAGAGATTTTGAATGCTGCAATCAATTAGCCGTTACCAACATTTTAGAATGAGATGCCATTTATTATAGACGAATTGGACTGCCCATGGATGAGGATGAGACTATAGTTGAGTTACTGTGAGTCATGGAAAGAACCCGTGAGTCTACAGTTGTTGTGCTTGTGAATATACAGAATATACAGATGTTGCGCTGTGAGTAATTTTTGAGGGTAATCTCATACACAAAGCGAAATTTTTGGGAGCGTTCACGGTCCATTTATAATGAAATTGACCATTCAAATTGATGAGTATAAGTCCGTTATCCTACAGCGAGCCCTTCATTACAAACATCTACGTAGACAATCATATGTATCAGTTTGTAAGAGCATAGGCTAATGAATCAGTTTGGATCTGTATCAGTATGTACATCAATATATTTGAATGGCTGGGTCATTTTGAAAATGTCATCAATTTGAATATGTATGAGATTTAATCTAAAATTTTGCAAGCAGTTTCTGAATTCGATTGAATATGTCTTCAGATTGAATAAGTATCAGATTTAATATAAAATTTTGCATGTAGTTTCTGAATCAGAGTGAATAAGTATCCGGTTTAATCTACAATGTTTTCAGAATGAACAAGTCTAATAAGACTTAAATCTAAAAGTTTGCATGTAGGCTTGATTGGGATTCAGATTAAGTATGATAAAATTTGGAATTAAAATTATAGCATCTCACAAATATGCTCAAAGCGCAAAACGGGCAAATTTATTCCCGTGGTCACGTTGAGAAAATTTGTCATCAATGCAACATCAGCTTAACACGCACAACGGGTAGAATTCTGCTGGTTGTGCGTGTTAAAAAATTGTTCATAAAATACCTTAGATGCTCAAAGCGAACACCTGGCTCTGGCGATGCTTGTTGTGCGCTTTGCACAATTATGTTAACCATTATAAATTTGCTCAACGCGCACAACGGCCATAAATTTGTTGGTACTGAGCGTTGAGCAATTATGTAAGCGGCTATAAATTTTTCCAACTCGCTTCCCAACGGTCAAACATTCTTGGGAAAATCATATGTCTGGTATCAATCAGCTGTAGATTCACGAGCAGTATTTTGTATATTCACGAGCACCTCTCCGTAGCATGACGGGGTCTTCGATGTAGCCACACAGTAGAAGTGTAGAACTCTACTGCCGTCTTATCCTCATAAACCAATACAATTCGCTACCATGCGTTGTGCGTTGTGCGCCTTGAGCAATTCCGGTTTTCCATGTGTTTTGCACGGTGAGCATTTAAGATTGTTACTCGCTTCTATATTATTTACCACAGTGTGCGGGTCGAATAAAATGTATGAAAAAAGATTAGTGGAGATTAGTATTGTTGGGAGTAATTTTCCAATTGGCATCAATGTTGATCACGGCGAAAAGCCGTTGAGTTTCCTTGTTTTGAGCGGAGAATAATTAACCTATTTTGATACAAATGATAGAATAATTGGGATTACGTGATTTTCGCGTTGGTATTACGCGGTGTGCGCGTTGAGTAAATAAATTTTGATTCTCGAGATCCATTGCATTACTGTAGGATCACGGACTTAGTATACTCTTCATTTTTATTAGTCAAATTCCAAAGTGGCTTACAACGAGCCATCATCTTCTCACAACTTCCTCTACTTCCATCTATAAATATTCTTCTTAATTTGCGCACACAACCACCGTCTGGAAACAATAAGTTCTTCTGCTGTTCGTGCATGCTTGATAAAGATATGGACGATAGCATTCATCCAGTAGTCTTTTCACATAAAGTAAATGGTTGATGTTGGAAACTGACGCTATGACGGTAATAAACGCAACGAAGGGCTGAAATCAATTAGCCGTTGTGCGCGTCTTGCGCGGTGGTTAAAAGTCCTAGTGTGAATCAATATCCATCCGCTGTACACACACGGTCTCACATCTGAGGACTCCACAGTACACACAATGGCTTATAGTGGAACCAATTAATCCGCACGCACAACGGAAAAAAATTGATTGTTTTTGTTGCGCTGGAAAATAAAGAATTTTACGAGTTTTTGACGGAGAGTAATTTTCGTAATAGCATAAATTTTGCTCAAGGCGCAAAATGGTTCAGTTTCCTTGTCGTGTGCGGAGAGTAATTTGCCTTTTTTCAGCTGAGCCTAAAATACTTGGGATTACGCGTTTTTCTCGATGGGATTACGTGTTGAGTAAATAAGATGTTCATTCCCGAGATCCCTAACATTACTGTAGGATAACTGACTTAATACTCATCAATTTGATCGGTCGTTTTGCACTATAAATGGACCGTGAATGCCGTGAATGCCCTGGAGAAGCGTATGAAATCAGAGGACTACAAGCTGATGATGTCGCCTCCCAAATATGCTTCTTTCCCTTGTCTGCGAAGAGAAGAATGTCCCCCCTGGCCTTTGCGCCCTGGTTGGCTGCTCTGGGTCAATTAGGTTGGTGGTGCATGGCTACTGTCTCTCTTAGGCACAAGCACTCCCTCCTATTCTTTTCGATCTCTTGGCTCGCAGCCAAATTGGCCAAATCTGACTGTGGATGAAGCAGATCATAATTGTCCCTTTCCTCCTGCAGATTTCCAATTTTGGCTGCGAGCCAAGAGATCAAAAAGAACAGGAGGGAGTGCTTGTGTCTCAGAGGGACGGTAGCCATGCACTGCCAACCTATGTGACCCAGGGTAGCCATCCAGGGCGCAAAGGCCAGGGGGCCATTCTTCTCTTCGCAGAACAGGGAGAGGAGCATATTTGGGAGGTGATAGCATCAGCTTGTAGTCCTCCGATTTCATACGCTTCTCCAGGGCATTCAAGGTCCATTTAGTGTGAAATTGACCATTCAAATTGATGAGTATACTCTGTTATCCTATAGCGAGCCCTAATGCCTGATGCTTGCGATAGAAATGGACGATGGAATTCAACCAGTTCTCTTTTCACGTAAAGCTAAATGGTTGATGTTGGAAACTTACGCAATGGGGGTAATAAACGCAACGAAGGGCTATCTTCCATTTATAATCAAGCATGCCCGATGAATGCCTTCCATATGTGATCATTTCGCCTTCCACTCCTCGACTATACACTCCATATCCATCTCCTCTTTATAAACTCCATCCAAACCATCAAACCCATCATGATTTCACTATACCTCGTCTATGACACACAGACACTCCCTCCTGTCCTTTCCGATCGCGAAGATAAAAAGCTCATTCTATTTGTTATGCAACCATTTGGTGTTGTTCGACGCCTCATGTGAATCGGAGTTCCTCTCAGTGTCTTTGAAACGGCTACATACCTGACTGTAGGTTACGACGACGCATGCTATGACTACACTCATATCCAGCCGATGATGGCAGAAAATCGACAACGACGGTAATAAACGGAATGAAGATGGTCGCCCGATGAACTCGCGGAAGTTGACAGGGAAGCACGCAGATCACATCGACAATCATATGTTTCAGTTTGTAAGAGCATAGGCTAATCAATCTGTTTGGATTTGTATCAGTATGTACATCTATATATTTGAATGGCTGGGTCATTTTCAAAATGTCATCAATTGGAATATGTATGAGATGTAATCTAAACTTTAGCTAAATGCGCACAACGGGCATAGTTCTGCTGGTTGTGCGCGTTTAAGTATGATGAAATTTGGAATGTGATTGATTCACTGCGCTGGTGTGCAGTGGAATTAAAGTTATAGTATCTCACAAATATGCTCAAAGCGCAAAACGGGCAAATTTATTCCCGTGGGGGCGTTGAGCAAATTTGTCATCGATGCAACTTTAGCTTAACGCACACAACGGTCATAATTCTGCTCGTTGTGCGTGTTTAAGTATGATGAAATTTGGAATGTGATTGATTCACTGCGCTGGTGCGCAGTGGAATTAAAATTATAGCATCTCACAAATATGCTCAAAGCGCAAAATGGTCAAATTTATTCCCGTGGGGGCGTTGAGCAAATTTGTCATCGACGCAACTATAGCTTAATGCGCACAACGGGCATAATTCTGCATGTTGTGCGCTTTGTGCAATTATGTTAACCATTACAAATTTGCTTAACACGCACAACGGCTCAAAGGGAACACCTGGCGTTACTTGTTGTGCGCTTTGAGCAATTATTTAAACCATTAAAAATTTGCTCACCGCGCACAACGACTTTAAATTTATTGGTTCCGAGCGTTGAGCAATTATGTAAGCGGCTATAAATTTTTCCAGCTCCCTTGCCACCGGTCAAATGTTCTTGGGAAAATCATATGTCTGGTATCAATCAGCTGTAGATTCACGAGCAGTATTTTGTATATTCACGAGCACCCCTCTGTAGCTTGACGGGGTCATCGATGTAGCCACACAGTAAAACTCTACTGCAGTCACATCCTCATTGAGCGTTGTGTGTTGTGCGCATTGAGTAATTCCTGTTTTCCATGCGTTTTGCGCTTTTATCAATTATAATAGTTACTCTCTTTTGTATTATTTAGCCCGGGGTGCGTGTCGAATAAAATGAATTAAAAAATCTTAGTGGAGAGTAGTATTGTTGGGACTAATTTTTTTATTAGCATCAATGTTGATCAAGGCGAAAAATCGTTGAGTTTCCTTGTTTTGCGCGGAGAGTAATTAACCTATTTTGATCCAGAAGCTAAAATAATTGGGATTACGCGATTTTCGTGTTGGTATTACGCGGTTTGCGCGTTGAGTAAATAATTGTTGATTCCCGAGATCCATTGCATTACTGTAGGATCAATGACTTATTATACGCTTCATTTTGATTGCTCCAATTCCCCTATAAATGGCAGACAACGAGCACTCATCTTCTCACAACTTCATCTACTTTCTTCCATCATCTTCTTCTTTATTTGCCCACACAACCTCCTTATGGAAACCGTAAGTCCTTCAGCTGTTCGTGCATGCTTGATATAGATATCAGATATGGACGATAGCATTCATTCAGTTGTTCGTCCATTTATAACTGATGACTAATTTTTTGCATCTCCCTTGCTTCCCCCAAATTCTGAACTAAACCCTAACCCTAGATGTAATGCCCTGATAGCTACTGCACAAGTACTAGAGGGGGGGGGTGAATAGTACTTTAAAATAATCAAGAGTAATTATTCCTAATTATCGTGCAAACTCAACCAACAATGCGGAATGAAAATATTGATAACAATAAAGACAATGCAAACAATCGATATAACAGGTTCGGATCCACCCAAGTTTCCCCGACTTGTTCCAGGTGATCCTACGTCCCAAACACCCGAATCCCCTCGGCTACTTGAGTTAGAAACTTCTAACTCAAATTTGCACTATGAAATTCTTGTAGAAAACCTCTACAAGATCAAATCATAGACAAATGAAAATGTGACTCCCACAAACCGGGATCACAAACTTCTCTCACAACCGAGAGATAAACTTAATATCAAAGTAAATGAAATATGAAATGCTTACCAACAAAATCCTATGCCTTGAGTAAACTTACAATTTTAGGGCAAGGAGGATTTTGGAGGAGAAGAAGTCACCAAACCTTAGCTCCACCAAGATGATCAGCAATAGGTGGCTAGGGGGATGTTGGTGACCTTGAATCAAGCTCTTGGCATGAGGAGCTCACAATCAATGAGAATCTCTCTTGAGGAATAACAGTGAGGGAGAGATTCTTGTGAGAAATGAGTGGGCTTGGAATGAAAATAAATGCTCTTCTCTTTGATCTCTAAAACTCAATAATGGCAGCCTTGAATGCTATGAAGAAGCATCTCAAGATTATATAGGATAGAGAGGAGAGAGAGGGAAAATTCGTGCAATTAATGCTCCAACGGATCTATTTCTGAAGCAGTCTAATCGGTCTAAGAAGGATCACTGACCGATTAGTTTCTCAACTAGTCGGTCGGTGATTCTTCTTGGACCGACTAACAAGTTCACAGCCAATAAAGTGAATTCAAGGAGTTAGAACTAGACGGTCTAAGAAGACTTGCCAACTGACTAATTTGACAACTAGTCGGTCGGTGAGTGTTCTTTGACCGACTAAGAGTTGAAATAGTATAGGCGGAATTCAAGGAGAGCAAGTCGGTCTAAGAACAAATTCCAACCGACTAGTTTCACAACTAGTCGGTCAATGATTGTTCTTGGACCGACTAACTGTAAACAGTAGCTCAGGCTGAGAAATGAAGTCTTAGCTAGTCGGTCTAAGAAGGATTCCAAACCGACTAGTTTGACAACTAGTCGATCGGTGAACCTTCTTGGACCGACTAATTGGACAACAGTGAAGATGCTGAATTGAGCAAGGAGATCTAGTCGGTTCAAGAAGGATTACTGACCGACTAGATGACAATCTAATCGGTTGGTTCTTCTTCTTGAACCAACTAAGATGCACAAGAAGCCGCGAAATGAAGCGAGAAGCTTCGGGAAAGTTTCTATGGGCTTATAAGATAATCCTAGCTCTAAGATATGAGCGTTATGAAGAATATAAAGTAAGTCCTACTCAAGGCTTAACATTCTACAAAAAGAAGCTAGAAGACTATAAATAAAACTTGACGAACCGTCTTCAAAGCTTCAATCCGAATCTCTTGACTTCAATAATGCTCCTAGAGCTTCAACGAAGCTTCAGGCACACGATCACGCGCTTTGAGAAGTCTTGAGATGTCACTTTTGATTTACGTAGAATTTTCGCGACGATATCCATAACTGCGCTCACAAAGAGTTAGTTCACGATATTTATGTTTGTTCATCATCAAAACTAAATCCGGGGAATCAATACTCAACATTCTCCCCCTTTTTGGTGATGACAAACCAACATAAATAATAATCAATAATAATGATTCAAATGAAATTTACTTACTTCCCCTACATTGATGACACGTTAATTCCATAATAATAATCATAAGCATCAAGCAGACGAGGAAAGTATAAAATGTGAATCCAATTATTGAAATTTAGGATCTAAATCCATTTTTATATCTTAACTCCCCCTGAATCTAACATATCAAATTAGATTCACGGTAAATTGCTTTAAATCATCATTTAGCATATCGTCATTATTAATTCTCTCCCCCTTTGGCATTAGCAAAAAGAGCGGGAGGAGATCAATGACAACAACAATGGCTAAAAAAATAAAAGCACGGGAGTCATAGAATATGACCACGGTATAAATGACACCAAAGTAAAATCACGAAGAAAATCAAAGCGTGCAAACGAGACCATAGTCGATAATCGAAAAATGAAATCATCAAAACTCAAATCAATTTCACATATTGAGTTATGGAACATACTCTCCAATATCAACATTCTTGATGAATTTAGTGCATGGAAAACAATTCTATGTTTTTATAGAAAGAATTCTATATGATCAATATAATCGTCGAGCGACGAAGTCAACATCAGAGACAAAAAGATAATGTGCACACTAAAGTAAATGGCAACTCGATGCATATATATATAACATGGTACAACAAAATGTATACATCCGCCAACACAAATATAAACGATCATCAGATCGGTGCACAAAATACAACATATGTCTCAACAGACATCAAAATGAGTATACATCAAAATGTATCATCAAAACATCAAAATACATCAAAATGACTTCAAAAATACATCAAAATAGATAACCACCCAACTATCCTACCCCACTCTCTCACAACAAATATATCATCTAAATGCACATGGGAGAGTCCTCCAACGCACGCTCAGGAGGTGGAGGGAGGATCAGCAACAGCAACAGGCTCTGCAGAAGGGGTGGTGGTCTCGGGAACGACTGGAGTGTCAACTGAAGGGAGAGTGGCAACGGGAGTGGTCTCGGGAGCACCAGCAGAAGTATCCACCGAAGCAATGGTGGCAGCAGGCATGCTCTCGGGAGCACCAGCAGAAGTAGCAGCAGCAGACGTACCCTCAGGGGAACGTACATGAGATCCAACAAGCTCCTGGAGATCAGCCTCATCCATTTCCTCCTCGTCAGAAACAGAAGGAGGAACCTCAATGCCCAAGCGAGAACAGATGCGAGCTAGCATCTCCTCAGAACGAGAAACACGAGACTCCACACGTCACAGGGAAACTGCAAACTCAGCGAGTGACAGAGTAAGAGGAGGAGGGGCAGCAGCTGAAGCAGATGGGGTAGTCCTCTGAATGTGACGAAGCACCACAAGAGACTTCTTGACGGCATTCGTGTTCAGGGGAGGACCCAAAGGACGCTGATCATTGGGAGGGAGAGGGATGCCGAAGTGACGGAAAACGAGAGTCAATAGGCACGGGTAAGGAATATGATCAGATTTGGTGGACTTTCGGATCCATTCAAAGGAGTCCATCTTATCTAAGATAATACGAGCCCAATTGATCTCGCTCCCCATGAAAAGAGCATAGATCAGCTTGAGGAATGGCTGTGAGGGCAAGCTAGAGGAGCCGTACTTCGGAAGGAGGCACGACTTCAGGATAAGATTGAGGACCCAAGCGTTATGCTTAAATGATTTTGAGGGAACGCCAATCATGGCGGGAGGGATGACATGGAACATATCAGAAAGCATCGCCTAGTCAAGATCGTGGATATCATCCACGGAGATATCAGCAGGGAGCAGGCCAGAGGATGATGTTGGATCTGGATCGTAGCCTAGAGGGGGGGTGAATAGGCTAATAAAAATATTCGTGCAACCCACGAACAATCCCACGCAGTTATAGACATAGACAGGGCAATAAAATGGCAACCACAGAATACGCACAGATATACCCTGGTTCGGTCGTCCCCACGACCTACTCCAGCCCCTGAAAGCAACTACTAGATAGATATGTAATCAAGTACAGCTACAATGAGTCAAGATCCCAAATCTACTCTCACCTAGCTCGTACGCACACCACGTGCTCTACACTATCAATCTAGTCAGATGCTCTCCCTCCGTGACGACTCCCACAGTCGTCAGGTCCCCAAAAGTAACACAAACGGTAAAGTTTCCGCTACAGAAATCGATACACAAATACACGAATATAAAGAGTTAAGAGTTTAGAAATGCTCAGTTCGTGTCCGTGTAGCGTCTCTGTCAATCAGCACGGCGTCAGCTTCAGTCTGGCGCAAGCGGTGTCTCAATCTGATGTCTATATCTCAAGTTGTAGCCCAAATAGCTTTCTGGTCTGTGCACAAAGTAAAACCAGTTCAAACCAATTAGAATACTGTCTGTGCGCACATCAATCTCCTTTAAATAGTTCTCCACGTCAGCAGATTGTTTTTAGCTACTATCTTTACGCAATCCCTTGCTCACGTCAGCGAAAAAGAATTGCGCTTCGATTTAATTTTGCTTTTGCTCCGTTCCACGTCAGCGAACCGTTTTCTCGTCGTGTGCTCTCCGACTTGACTCCGGCATTCAACACACCGGTGAGAACGTCTCTCCTTCGCTTCGATTGTGTGCCTCTCCCCGTCGGCGGAGCAAACTCGACAGCACGCGATGAGCGTCTCCGATCTCGCCTTCCGACTTCGTGGGCTTTGTCTGTGGTTAAAGCAGCGTGTCTCCTCCGGTGGCAAGAACGACAGCTTCAGTGACGGTTGCAGAGCAGTTGACGGCAACAATGAAGTTGTCGGAGACCTTCGACGAACGCCTCCTGCGGTGAGGCGTGTGCTTCTGACTTCGACTTCGTTGCGACGGCGTCCTCTTAGAGCACAACAAGGAGATTCTCCGACTTCGACTCCGACGATCTCCTCTCGTCGCTAGGCTGTGAAGACAACGGCACGGGAGTCTCCTCTTGCGATCTGTCTTCGTCTTCTCTGATAATGGTGAGAGCTACTACGACTTCGTCACCACGGCAGCGGGGTTTTATGGGTACAGTACTTCTATCCGACTTCTTCTCCGGCGATGGCAAAACCCTGACAGCGACTTGCGGCACAGATGTGATTCTCGACGGCGACCAAGTCGTCGCTGACTTCAGCACGACGTGGATGGCATGGGGGCAAGTTTGGCTTGTAGTTGTTGAAGGACAGCGACGTGGGAACTTGATGGCTTCAGAGATTAGCTTAAGAGATGATTGGAGATGCTTACAGCTGCAGAAACTAAGGTATGAACTTGGTTGCCGCAGGGCTTAGAGATTAGCTTCTCTTTCTTTTTGAGCCGTAAGTCATGTTTTCCTTTTTTTGAGATGGCTTTAAAAGAAGGGTGATGTTGGCGTTGAACAACTTGGAAAAGGATTAGTTCAAAAAAAAACTAATTTGACTAGGAGAAATTCCAATTGTGCTAGGAATTAGAGATTTGATCAAATCTCTAATTGGTATAAGATTTTGAATTGGTTATGATGAGATCTCTATTAAGGATTTGATTCTATCCCACATTGATCTCTCCTCTTCATTCTCCCATGTTGACCAAGTCCAATATTGTTGTATGTATAGCAATTTTCCACATCTCCAAGATGCTATATGAATATCACTTTTTCTAAACAATTGAATTAGCCATCGCTTTGAGAGTTTACTCATCCACCAGTCCTGCAGACACTTAACACACACATCAAAACGTTCACCAGTGTTTTTCATCATCAAACAATAAGTCTGAGATCGTTGTATCCAACAGATGAGACACCAATCAATTGCCCTAAGATTTCTGTCGTGAGGACAATAGGTGTCCCCAAGACAGTCGTCTCAATGCAGTGGGTGTCGTCATACTCACCCCTTACTCGATTTGCATAGAATAATTTGACGAGTCGGGGGTACGGGTGAGGGTTCACCTTGGGGTCATGGCGAAGATAGTCTAAAGGGCCGCTATAGGAGAGAAGATCGACAAGATGTGGAACGTCTGAAAATTGAACAAAATGCTCCAAAATCAATGGACAGTGCTCGATACGGTTGTAAGCCGCGAGACATAATGGGTCATCGCGACACAACGAGATATCGACACCACCCAAAGGCATGGGAGCCTTCCCCTTAGACGGATGAGAGCTAGATCGAGGAGGAGGAGGAGTAGGAGCCCTAGCTGTAGGCTCAGACTCAGGAATATACTCTTCGTCAGAGTCATCGGGAGGAGTGGGAGCACGGAAGGCTTGGGTTGAGAAGATCGGGCTCTAGGCTTAGCAGTAGCCGTCCTCTTCTTCTTAAGAGGAGGCGAAGAGGAGGATGGATGAGTCGATTTGGCACGACGTTTGGGTTGAGGGGGGATCGGTAGGAGGAGACTTGACGGTCATGGGAGACGGACTAGATGGACAGATAGGAAGACGTGTCTTCGCCATGATCGAGACGAGACCGCACACAATCGACGAAATCGAAAGAGAAAAACCTAATATAAACCCTAAAACGAACTGAAATCGAAGTATGACCTAGAATGAAACCCTAAGTCGAATGAGATACAACGAAATCGATCAGAAATAAACCCTAAAAGCTGAGAGGGAGAGAGAGCTATACCCTAGGATGGAGAGAGACGGTCGGTAACGGTCGGAGATGGCCGGAAATGGCGGGGGGAAACGACGGAGGAAGAGAGGAGTCGAAGGGTTAGGGCAGGGGAGAGAGTTACACACCGATTAGAATGAATTCTAATCGGTGCGGGGGCTTTAAAATCGACTGGGAATGCCAAAAGACACAGCTGCCATTGCGAAATTAGTCGGTCTAAGTTCAAGTACTGACCGACTAGAATGCAATCTAGTCGGTCGGCCAATGAGCTTGGACTGACTAAGTGCAAACAGCAAGCAAAGTCAAAAATAGGGCATGAGTTAGTCGGTCTGAGTTCAATAGCTGACCGACTAGAACTCAAACTAGTCGGTCGGCTAATGAACTGGGACCGACTAAAAGAGTCCAAAAATTTGATAATTCGAAATTTTGTGTTCTCTCCTAAGCGCACTTGGACGATACAACGAAATACTCTCATACATCATTAATCTACCCCATAAAACGTCGAAAATCATAAATACGATGTTCATGAATATATCTAGCATAACTTCCGAAAATTCAAACATAAATCCAGAAAATCCCAACACATCTAGCATGAGCATATATAAAAGAAATTTATTATCATGCAAGATTATTGAAAATATGAATCCTATATCTCGGATTCATCCATAATCCCCAATTCTCGACGTAACCGCACAAAGGAGTCTTCCTTGAGTGGTTTCGTGAAAATATCGGTGATTTGCTTCTGGGTTTCAACGTACACTAAAATGATGTCCTTTTTAGCAACTTGAGCATCTAGGAAATGGTGTCGGACATCTATGTGTTTGGAATAGGAATGGTGTACCGGATTCTTAGAGAGACATATTGCACTTTGGTTGTCCACCATGATAGGGCATGTATCACAGTTTATACCAAAGTCTTTAAGAGTGTGTCTCATCTAAAGAACCTGAGCACACGCAGCACCGGCGGCAATATATTCCGCCTCGGTGGTTGAAAGTGATACGGAATTCTGCTTCTTGAAAAACCAAGAGACAAGGGAATTTCCTATAAAATGGCAAGTGCCACTAGTACTTTTCCTGTCAAATTTGCATCCAGCATAATCTGCGTCACTATATGAGATTAACTCATATGTGCTAGACTTTGGATAATATAATCCATAGTCGAGGGTGTAACTTAAATAACGGATAATACGTTTTACCGCTACTAAGTGAGATTCCTTAGGTTGAGACTGGTAACGAGCACATACACATACGGCAAACATAATATCGGGCCTACTAGCAGTAAGATATAATAAACTACCTGTCATGCCTCGATATAGACGGATGTCTACATCTTTGCCGCCCGTATCTTTATCAAGATGTGTAGTAGTGCTCATTGGAGTCTTCTTGCCAGAAGCATTCTCCATTCCAAATCGCTTTAGCAACTCCACCGTGTACTTGGTTTGGTGGATGAAGATTCCATCGTTCATTTAGCGAATTTGGAGACCTAAGAAATATTTGAGCTCACCCAAGTGGCTCATCTCAAATTGGTCCTTCATGACATTAGAAAACTCTTCACAAAGAGTGAAGTTAGTAGCACCGAAAATGATATCATCAACATAAATTTGAACTAAAATAATATCATGATTCGAATACTTAACAAATAATGTAGAATCCACTTCACCCATTTTAAAACCCAAATCCAAAAGAAAGTTCTTTAGGCGGTCATACCAAGCTCGAGGAGCTTGTCTCAAACCGTAAAGTGCTTTCTTAAGTTTGAAAACGTGATTTGGAAAATTTTCATTTATAAAACCCGGAGGTTGAGAAACATAAACTTCCTCAACGACATCTCCGTTTAAAAACACACTTTTTACATCCATTTGAAAGAGTTTAAAATCTTTATGGCATGCAAAAGATAACAACAACCTAATAGATTCTAATCTAGCTACCGGAGCAAAGGATTCTTCGAAATCTATACCTTCCTCTTGCCGGTAGCCTTGAGCTACTAACCGAGCTTTGTTACGGACGATGATTTGGTTCTCGTCGGTCTTGTTCTTGAAAATCCACTTCGTTCCTATAACGGTGTGGTTCTTCGAAGGCAATGGAACAAGCTTCCAAACCTCATTCCTCTCAAATTGAATGAGTTCATCCGCCATGGCTAGGATCCAAGCACTATCTTCGTATGCTTCGTTAATATTCTTTGGCTCTATTGAAGAGGCAAAGGCACAATGAGCGAAGTAGTTGACTTGAGATCTCGTCTTGACACTATCAAGTATGTTACCAATGACTTTCTCATGGGGATGGTCACGAACTGTATGAAGCCGTTTGGGAATTCCCTAATCACTAGGAACATTCTCAAAAGTATCATCAGTAGGGTTAGTATCAATAGAATCAATAGACTTAGAATTACCAATAGAATCACATAAAACATCCATGGAGTCATCATCATTGGTAATTCTAGATGGGACAAAATTTTCATTGAATGAAACATGAAGTGATTCCTCGATCGTTGAGGTTCTTTTGTTGTATATCCGGTAGGCTTTGCTAAGGGAGGAATATCCAACAAATATCCCCTCATCGGATATTGGATCAAATTTGTCCAAGCTACCATACATGTTTTTAATAAAACATTTTGCGCCAAAAACTTGAAAATGTTTAACTTGAGGCAATCTACCAAACAACAATTCATAACAAGTTTGTTTGGTGCCGGGCCTCAAAAGTATTCTATTAAACATGTAGCAAGCGGTATATACCGCTTCCGCCCAAAATTGATGGCCAAGTTGGCTATCATCAAGCATAGTGCGAGCACATTCCACTAGCATCCTATTCTTTCTCTCAACAACACCATTTTGAGGGGGTGCGTGTAACGATCGGTTTCCGATCGTTCTTTCTTTGTGCACGTGCTCTTGATCGTGCACGTGTCTATTTTTGACTTTAATTGATTTTGAACATTATTGTGTGTTATGTCGTCGCGTTCGTCTCTGAGAGTATTAGATTGTGGAACAACTTAGGAACGACATATCTCGAGTCGTTCTTCAGCGATACTAACTTATTTGATGTGACGTCGCGACTTTCTGTTTTGACGCGAGACGTTTCTATTTTTAGTTTCGTCTCTCGACGTCGAATTTTAGATCCGTCTTCTCCACTCGCTTTCTTTAGTCGTCCCGAACACCCTATAATTATTTTACAATTTTTGGACTTAAATTGACCTATTTTCTATTTTTTTGAAAGTTTTAAATAATTTTAAAACCTATTTTTATAAGTGTTTTAATTACAATAAAATTCCTATATTATAATAACATATTAAAGAATTTTTTTTACCAAATTTCAGAATTTTTGGCCGCACCCATCTTGTGTGAGGGAGAGGAGAGTAATTTTAAATCATATTAATTATTTTTATTATTTTAATTACGTTTTCCTAAACCCTAACCCTAACCCTAGCTCTAACCTATTTATATTAGCCCTAGGATAGGTTATTTCCGCATTACAAAAACCCTAGCCGTCAAAAACACCTTCCCGACGTTCGTCGCAACGTTGCGACGATCGCCCCAGTGCACGACCGATGGCCGCCCCCGCACTTCCCAGTGCACGACCGACGGCCGCCCCCGCACTTCCCAGTGCACGACCGGAGCCGCTCCCCGCATCGCCGCTTGCAGCGCTCCGCTGCAACGCCCCCCCGCTGTTGCCCGCACCGACCGAGGCAATCTCTCGGTCTGACCGAGAGATTTTCCCCACACTGCCGCTTCGTCCGCACCGCTCCGCATCCGCTCCGCATCGCCAAGCGCCCGACCGAAGCCGCTCCCCGCACCGACCGAGAGGCCGCTCCGCATCGCCCCAAACACTGCACGCCCGCACCCCACAGCGCCTGATCGACGGGATCCATCGGTCAGACCGAAGGATTCCCTCGCATCGCACGAGCCCCCGCCTCCGCTACGCTGCTCAGCGTCCGACCGAGAGCTTCTCTCGGTCTGACCGAGAGAAACCCTCGCACCGACCGTGCCCGACCGACAGAACTTCGTCGCAACCTAGTTTCTCCCACACCAACTCCTGTGGTGAGCCCCCCAAGTTCTCCAGAGGTGTTGTGGGTCCCCCATTGACCCCTAGCACTGATGTGGGCCCCACTTGGGTGTGCTACTTCACGGATTTACCGTCTACGACGTTGCGACACGTCGTAAGCCTTCGTCGCAAGTTTCGACTTTTGGGGAATCGTGCGAGGACCAGATCTGAAGCTGAGGAGTCCTCCGATCAGACACGACTTCCTATCTGCGACAAACTCCGGTTCAGGTTGGTTCCCCGAAACTCGTAGAAACCCCCACAATAGCCGACTGAACCCTAAACTAAAAATCGTCAACTTGAACTAAAGTTTATTTTCCATCACCAGAAAAACGTTGTACGAACATAGAAAATCGACGAACTGACTTTGTTGACTGTGCACATAGGATAGATCGTCGATTAGGCTGAAACATAAAAAAAAGTGACTTTTGACGAATAGGATAGTCCCGATAAACTAGAAATGAACCCTAATAGGATTTGATGAATTTGAGACCTGACACCGTCGCCGTGGCAATATTTCAGACGGACTTCCACGGACGAGCCGCTTGGACGAGACGCTTCAAGAGGATGACACACTCGCCATCGCAGGCAAGTGTATCCACTTGTACTTTTGGCCGTGCTTAGGCCCTAGTTGGTTAGAATTGTTAACTGTGAACAAATAGAACCGGACGTGAAATGATAGCGTCCGGGACGACTCCTGACGGCTCAGACTTGACGACGAAGTCTGAGCCTGACAACAACAACTTTTGATGCTGTAGGGCTATCATGTGTGTGCGTGTGTGGACACCCTAGAATAACCCTTCCTGTCTTGTCACATCCCGTCCCGTCTTGCACAGCCCGATGGGCAATAGGGCACTCTTCGAGTGATCCCTTGTACAGATTCACAGCCTGCAGGCAATAGGGCACTCTCCAAGCTAGAGAGAGTGATCCCTTGTACGGATACACAGCCTGCGGGTAATATGGCACTCGCCAAGCTAGAGCGAGTGATCCCTTGTACTTGTGTCATGTCTTGTCTTGTCTTGGGGTTTGGGGTTGGGTTGAGCGTGAGCACGGCAAGAGGGTCTGATCCCCCTCGAACCGTAAGGCGTGAACCCTTTCGTGTCTCACTTGTCTTGTCTTGCCTTGTTTCTGTCACGTCCTGACTTGTCTTGACACCTGTAGGTTAGTCCCGTAGTTGGTAGCACACGTTACGACTACTACTTGTTGCGCTTTACTTTCCTGCTGCGTTACTTCTATTTGTTACTCAGTTATAACCCCAGCATGCTAATCAACCAGTAAAACGTTGTCTAAAAGTTGATACACTTGTAGTTTGGTCTAACCCCTTTTTGTAGACCTGACCTGACGTACAGTTCCTTCTTTTGGTACTGTACGTCAGGTGTTGAGCCAGAGTACGTCGATGAGGCGGACTTGCCAGCTGACGGAGAGCCGGAGGACTTTGATCCGGAGTACGACCCTGAGGAGGACCAGAGTTAGAGGCCTCCAGTTGCTGATCCAGATTTCTATTCCTGTTTAGATTAGGTGGGTAGCACATGTTGTTTTCTTGTCGAGGTTGGGTGCTTGCACCAGTAGTTTCTTTTTCTGCAGTTGTAGCCCTTCGGGCATTTTAGACTCTCAGTACTTTTTTGGATGTTATTTTGGAATAAAATGAAATGCTATCTCTTTCAGTACTTTTATTGTTTCGTACTAACTTGCAGGGACCTGTTACCTTCGTTTTGGAATACCACAGATGCTTATTGGGTCTGGGCTCTCTGCCCCGGCCTAAGCGGGCCTTAGTCACGCTTCGCCTCCGTCCTTTTTGGGAAGCGGGGCGTGACAGGTTTTAGTGGTGGCCCATGCAAGTCCCATCCTTCTGCGAATACGAAACAATCGAAGTATTGAAATTCATTTTATTATCATCCAGTAATTGTACGAGTCTAACCTCTGTGTTTCTGTCAATAGGATGGCAGGACGACGTGTTACCCGATCAGGGAACTTAGGCGATGGAGTTCCAGAGGACCAGAGCGGAAACTTCCGTCAGTTTCTGGGTGTGATGAGGGAGATGCTGGATGTTCAGCATCAGTTGGTTCAACAGTCCCAGCATGCTGCCCAGGCTGTTCCAGTTGCACCACCACCACCTCCGCCTGCCCCACGAGCTGCTCCAGGAGTGAAGCAGTTCAACGAGCTCCAGCCGAGGACATTTTCGGGGAAGGAGAGACCCCTAGCTGCTGACGAGTGGATCTAGAGCACGGAGGAGAAGTTAGTTGCTGCGAAGATTCCTGATGATACCCGTGTGGAGATAGCAAAGATGCAGCTGACGGAGAATGCGAGGAACTGGTGGAGCATCGAGGAGAGGCGTCCTGAGAAGCCAGTGGGATGGAAGACCTTCAGGTCTATGTTCAAGGATAAGTACTTCACCAAATCTGCTAGGAGGGAGCTGCTGAGCAAATTTATAGACCTGAAGCAGGAAGATATGACTGTCGAGGAGTCTGAAGCTGAGTTTGAGATGCTGAGCCGTTTTGCCCCGCATATGGTGAGGAAGGAGGAGAAGCGAGCTGATCGCTTTCGTCAGGGACTGCGTCCGAAGATTCATGCTTCTATGTCTTCGGCGAGTTTCTCGACTTTGAGGGAGGTGCTTGATGCTGCGAAGAACCATGAGCTCATAGCTCTTCTGCCTGACCCTCCAGCTGATAATGGGAAGCATCCCATGGAGCAGTACCGGCCACCTGCCAGGCCGACGATGAGGCGAGTTCAGACAGTACCATTCAAGAGGCCTGGAGCACCAGTTCAGATTCAGGGCAAGGGCCCGTGCCACTTCTGCGAAAAGCTTGGACATGTTCAGGCCACCTGCAGGAAGAAGATGGGGCTATGCTTAGTTTGTGGAGATGCCTCGCATACTGCGAAGGATTGTCCGAGAGCTCGTCATGCTGTGGTTGGAGCGCCAGCCCCGCTGCAGATGAGAGCGCCTGCTCCAGTTCAGAGAGGACCTGCTACTCGTGGACCACCTTTGGCGCCACAGAGGCAGATGTTTCAGAAAGCAACACAGCCCCAGAGGCCGGCGTATACCATGACTGCTGTGGAGACTGAGGAGCTGGATGGAGTTATAGCAGGTAACTCTTGATCCTAGTCTTTCATTTCATAGTTTAGATCCTATTATTATTTGTGTTGTTTGTTGATTAGTTTGTTAGAGTAGTTTGATTTGACCGTAGTTCCCTTATATCTTAGGCACCATTCTAGTTTCCTCTCACCCAGCCTTGGCTTTGTTCGACTCCGGTGCATCTATGTGCATCATATCCCGGAGGTTTGTAACAAAGCACTCCATTCCCACCCATACACTCCCTAAGTGTTGGGACATCACCACAGGGAAAGGAGTGGTGACAGTGAACTTGAGATGTCGATCGATTTCTTTGGTGGTCAGTGGACACGAGCTCTTCGCAGATTTCATTGTCCACGATCTGCCACACTTTGATGTCGTCCTTGGCGTCGATTGGTTGGGGGATTTCCACGCCTCGATCGACTGTCACAGCAAGAGGGTGGTGTTCTGGATTCCAGGTCATCCGGAGTTCGAGTTCCGCAGCAGAGATGAGTCGCTTGGGCCCATCAGATTTCGGGCCAAGCCGGAGGTGTCGATCGTTGCAGCCATGCAGATGTAGATGGAGATCGAGCGACCAGCAGTTGTTAGAGACTTCGACGATGTCTTTCCAGAGGATATCTCGGGTCTGCCACCTGACAGAGCTTTAGAGTTTGGAATTGATCTTATGCCGGGAGCGCAGCCGATATCGAAGGCGCCGTACCGTATGGCTCCCACTGAGCTCGAGGAGCTGCGGAAGCAGTTGGATGAGTTGCTACAGAAGGGTTTCATCCACCCTAGTGTGTCACCATGGGGTGCACCAGTTTTACTTGTGAAGAAGAAGGATGGGTCCCGCAGGATGTGCGTGGACTATCGAGGATTGAATGCTGTCACCGTGAAGAATAAGTATCCTCTGCCGCGCATCGACGATATATTTGATCAGCTTGGAGGTTCGAGAGTCTTCTCGAAGTTGGACTTGAGGAGTGGATACCATCAATTGAAGGTGAAGAAGGATGATGTTTCGAAGACGGCTTTCCGGACGAAGTACGGACATTACGAGTTCGTGGTCATGCCGTTTGGCGTGACCAATGCTACAGCTGTGTTCATGAATTTGATGAATTTGATATTCTACGACTTCTTGGATAAGTTTGTCGTTATATTTATTGATGACATCCGTATTTACTCAAAGACGGAGGAGGAGCACAGCTTTCATCTGAGGACAGTGCTGGAGACGCTGAGGAGACATAAGCTTTATGCCAAGTATAGCAAGTGCGAGTTCTGGCTGGACATAGTCGCATTCCTGGGACACGTGGTGTCTGGTGATGGCATATCTGTAGATCCGGAGAAGGTCAGAGCAGTTAGAGATTGGCCGACTTCGCAGTCAGCGTCAGATATCAGGAGCTTTCTTGGCTTAGCAGGTTACTATCGACGGTTTATCAAAGATATCTCGAAGATTGCAGAGCCGATGACGAAGCTGACAAGGAAGGACGTGGAGTTTCTTTGGTCAGATGCTTGTGAGGAGGCCTTCAGTATCTTGAATGCAAGATTGACCATGGCACCGGTGTTGGCAGTACCGGATCAAAGCGGAGGCTTCAAAGTTTATTGTGATGCATCAGGGAAGGGCCTAAGATGCGTCTTGCATCAGCATGGCCACGTGGTCGCGTACGCTTCTCGTCATTTGAGGACTCATGAGAAGAATTACCCGACGCACGATCTAGAGTTGGCAGCAGTGATTTTTGCATTGAAAATTTGGAGGCACTTCTTGCTAGGTGAGAGTGTGAAGATTTTCACTGATCACAAGAGCTTGAAGTACATCTTTACGTAGAAGGAGCTCAACATGCGTCAGAGGCGATGGTTAGAGCTCATGGCTGACTACGAGATTGATTTGCAGTATCATCCGGGGAAGGTGAACGTAGTGCCAGATGCCTTGAGTAGACTTCCTCCTGCGATGATGCATACTGCCGACTGGAGGATTCAGCAGGAGCTGAGAGAGATGGATTTGGAGGTTGTCCTACCTGGTGTGGTTCTTTCGTTCATGAATTTGCAGATTCAGTCCACGATCGTGGATCGGATCAAGGCAGCACAGGCAGGAGATCCGAAGCTGCAGAGGATCAGAAGGCAGGTTGAAGCTGGACTATGGACGGAATTCGTGATTCATGAGGATGGTTCGCTGCTGTACGGCAGTAGACTCTGTGTACCTGCAGGTGATGTTCGCGAGGAGCTGTTGAGCGAGGCTCATAGCTCGCCATATTCTATACATCCTGAAGGCACCAAGATGTATAAGGACCTCCGTCTGAATTATTGGTGGATTGGCATGAAGAGGAGTGTGGCACGGAGCGTTGCCAAGTGTTTGATATGCCAACAGGTGAAGGCTGAGCACCATCGTACTGCTGGGTTGCTGCAACCGCTTCCTATTCCGGAGTGGAAGTGGCAACACATTACGATGGACTTCGTGACTGGTTTACCTCGGACCCCGAGGCAGAATGACATAGTTTGGGTTATCGTGGATCGGTTAACCAAGTCTGCACACTTTATCCCTTTCCGAGTGGGCCAGTCTACGGAAGCATTTGCGAGGAAATATCTGGAGGTAAAGTTTCGTTCTAATTTTACTTCTATTTTGATTTCCTCTTTGAAATAGTCGTGACGTAGACCGTGTACGTGCAGGAGATTGTACGCTTACATGGAGTCCCCGTGAGCATTGTGTCTGACCGAGACACGAGGTTCACATCTCAGTTTTGGAGAAGTCTGCAGGAGCATCTGGGTACGAGTCTGAGTTTCAGCACGGCGTACCACCCGCAGACTGATGGCCAGTCCGAGAGGACTATTCAGATTCTGAAGGATATGTTGCGAGCTTGTACGCTCGATTTGAAGGGATCATGGGAGGACCATCTTCACTTGGTGGAGTTTTCATATAACAACAGCTACCAGGCGAGCATTGGCATGTCGCAGTTTGCTGCTTTATATGGAAGGAAATGTCGATCGCCGCTGAGCTGGGATGACATCGGAGATCGGGAGCTGTTGGGTTCAGAGATGATAGTGGAAGCTGTGGATGTCGTGAGAGACATCAGGGAGAAGCTTAGAGTTGCACATGATCGCTTCAAGCATTGGGCAGATGCCAAGAGGAGACCTTTGGAGTTCCAGCCTGGAGATCACGTCTTCCTGAAAATTTCTCCGAACCGCGGAGTTATTCGTTTTGGGAAGAAGGGAAAGCTGAGTCCGAGGTATATTGTGCCATTTGATGTGCTAGAGCGTGTGGGAGCAGTTGTTGGATATGGAAGACGTTTATACACCCTTGTGGGGGATGTACGAGGGAATACGGACCTCGAACGTCGCGTACACGAAGTCGTGTGCGAAGGGAATTTGTTCCCTTGCGGAGAGGATCTCTGGATGAGTGGGAAAGTCGCATTATATATGCATAAGTGCATGCGACATATGGCTAATAAAGGGGGAATATCTTAAGCTTATGTTGTACCATGCATATGGTACAACTTAAGCTTATAATGTGCCATGTATCATGGTACACCTTAATTAAGTTGATCCAAAGGAACAACTTACCCTAAAATAACTACCTTGGGGGCTATAAATAAGACCCAAGGGTAAGCCATTTCTTACACCTTTTGCATGGCATTCTTGCATGCATTTTCATCCTAGCGAAGCTCTGCCGAAATGCTTCCTCTCTTTTTTTATCCAAGTTCTTAATCTAAAGTAGAGATTTAGATTGTGGATTTAGTAGCCTTACTCCGTTCGTGAGAAGACTCGATCCGTCGTGGCGAATCCGAAGGCGAAGTTCGTAGACTACCGTGCCGCATACGCAAGCGTAAGTCTAAACTTCATATTATCGATCCTAACTCTGTTTTTGGCAGGATCCTACATTGGAATCGGAGCCATATGGGTTCGCCCCGGTTAAACCACCGCCCCGTCGAAACTATGAACGAGTCGTTGTCTTTTTCACGAATGGGTCTCCTACCATTACGGATATGGTAGGAACGCTTCGTGACGGAGAGAACGCAGCGGTTGTTCTTTTCACGTTAGGGTCTCCTATCATTACGGATATGGTAGGAACTCTCCGTGACGGGAAGAACCGACCGTTCACGTAGTACGTTATTCATTTTTGGCACACGGCCATTAGGAAATAACCAATTTCTCGACGAACGGGTGCTTCATCGACGAACGGGTGCTTCATCGAGGAAGATAATGGTAGTTATTTCCATCGGGTAAGATGAAATTTGGTGCATGTGCACCATGGCCAAATGGGCTATGAAGGCCATGCACCCCCCCTCCACTTGCGGAGGGGGTTGGCTACGGCCAATAACCACCGGCGACCACCCCATCAAGGGGGAGGAATGTGTGCGGCAACCCCATTCAAGGGGGTGGCCGGCCATGACCAAAGGGGCCATGGCCGACCAATGCCCAAAATGGCCTTGGTCATGTCCGGCCATGGCCAAGCCATGGCCGGCCATGGCCAGGCCGGCAGTGGTCGGCCCTGACAGTGGCCAGGGCCGGCGCCCTGGCCACTGCCAGGGCCTGGCCGGCCCTGGCAGAGGCCAGGGCCGGCGCCCTGGCCTCGGCCAGGGCCTGGCCGGCGCCCTGGCCTCGGCCAGGGCCTGGCCGGCCCTGGCAGAGGCCAGGGCTGGCCCTGGCCGGCCTCGGCCAGGGCAGAGGCCCTGGCCGAGGGGCCAGGGCCCCTGGCCGGCCAGGGCAGAGGAGGGGCCAGGGCCCCTGGCCGGCCAGGGCAGAGGCCCTGGCCGGCCCTTGGCCAAGCCCCGCCCAGGGCAGAGGCCCTGGCCGGGAAGAAATTGCAGACCAAAATTGGTCGACCAATTTGGTGTTTTTGGTCGACCAATCTGGCAGAAGGTCTGGGTCGACTGCAAACTTGCCAACTGACCCATACGGGGTGACAAAAGGCCTTGGCCAAACTCGAATGTGCCGATTAGCCCATACAGGGCTAACCACAGTGCCGACTAGTTCATACGGGACTAACGTTTTAATGAAGTTTTTTCCTTGGGCTCTACTCCTTGAAGATTAGCCAAAGTGCTCTACTTCATGCGAGATTAGCCGTAGTGCTCTACTCCTTGAAGATTAGCCATAGTGCTCTACTTCATGCGAGATTAGCCATGTCATTGTGCTCTACTCTACGGAGATTAGCCAATGTACTTATGACGTTGTGCTCTACTCTACGGAGATTAGCCAACGTGCTTTCAAATTTTTTTTTTGAAAAAGGTGTTTTTCAAATAGGTTATGTCCCGTCCTTAATTGGGATAGCGCAATTTAGAATTCCAAGTCCTACCACGATCCGGCCATGGTTATCTAACCCATGGGTGTGTAGAACAGGTCTCGTGGCTTGGCAATTGTTGCGCTAAAATTCTTTGCGCAAACTCTCACCTATTCCATTTTGAAAGATATGTTTTTCAAAATTGATTTTCCGCTGCGAAGTACTATAAGAGTACGATTGTTTGATAAGTGATGGGGGAATATTGAAGGTTGTTCTAGATGGTGATTGGAATCATAGAGACCTTTTCGATTCTAGAACAACATCTTCAATATTTTTCGAAAGTAACTTATCAAATACAATATAATTCCAAGTGGGATTTGAATTTTTAGAACTATCCAAATGAGATATTCTATTATCATTTCAAGTGGGAGTTATATTTTAAGAAATTTTATGCAATGTTTTGATCAAACCTTCGTTTTTGTGTCTTTTGCAGCATTTTAAAAGTAAAATGTCTTCCGCTTCAAAGAATATCGTCGCTGAGTTAAACAAAGGTGAAAAACTCAACGGCGATAATTACAAACTTTGGTCCATAAGGATACAATACGTTCTAGAGGAGCAAGAAGTGCTCGAAACTCTAAAGAACGTTATGATTGAACCCGAGTTGGGCACTACGGCCCAACACCGACGAGACAAGGAAGTTTTTGATGCTTGGTCTCGGAAGAACAAGATAGCGCGCATTACGTTATTAAGCAGTATGGCTGATGACATAATGCGCATCTTCCGAGAACATGACCTAGCCATGGACATATGGTCCAAGCTAGAGGAGAAGTTCGGTGGCACATCGGTGTCCAAACATCGCTCCTTAACTATAAAGTTCGATTCATATAAGAAACGTCCAGATCATTCCATGGGGAAACATCTGCGACATATGGCGAACCTTATCTCAGAGTTAAAGGACGCAGGTCATGTGCTCACTGATGAGCAACAAATCCAAGCAGTCATACGTTCCCTACCAAATGGGTGGGATCAGATGAAGATGCATCTCACTCATAATGAGAGCATCAAGACCTTCAACGATGTTTCCAAGCACCTCGAATTAGAGGAAGAGCGGCTTGCGGCTGCCAAGCCAAGTGCAGAAGTGCACATGGTTGCTAGTTCCCCACACGGGGAAAAAAACGTAAAGATCGTTCGAAGTCTTCTAATGAACGTAATAAGCAACCTGAGTCTACCAAGGAACCCAAACATAAGGGTGGGCACAAGAAATGGCACAAGAAGAAAGACTTGAAAAGGATCAAGTGCTTCAAGTGCAACAAGCTCGGTCACTATGCTCGTTCGTGTACGAGTGGAAATGACGAGGTGCCACCGACCACATAGCAAAGGACAGACGGTCCTTCATGGAGTATCACCGGATACCCCAAGGAATGAAGTGGATCAATGTAGGAAACAACACACGTGTTGAAGTGAAAGGCGTTGGGACTCGCAAGCTAGTCTTGGACAAAGGCCGCACTTTCCTACTTCATGATGTTCTCTTCATTCCATATATTCAAAGGAATATTATAACTGTGGTCAATTTAATGGGTCTTGGTTATAGCTGGTTCTTTCATGATTGTAATATGGACCTATTTTGTAATAATAATTCCTTTATTGGTTCTGGGTTATGTATTTAAAGGATTCATTGTAATAAGTACAATGTATGATTTCTCATTTCCTTGTGACAAATTCTTTGACTAATGAGTCTAATATAATTTGTTGGCACACAAGGCTTGGTCATATTGGACCAACGCGTATGGATAGATTTACCAAACGTGGCCTTCTATCCAATATTTCAAAGGTTGAAAATGTCGACCTGTGAACATTGCCTTGTGGGGAAATCTTGTCGCAAGCCGTTTTGGAACTGGCACAAGGGCCGAGGTTCCATTACAGCTTATCCATTCGGACATATGTGGTCCGATGAATGTCTAGACAAGACGCGGAAAGTCCTATTTCATCACTTTTATTGATGATTTCACCCGATTCGGACATATCTATTTTGATATCCCACAAAAGTGAAGCTTTGGCTTGCTTTAAAAACTATATGAGTTTAGTGGTGAATCAATTAGATCATAAAATTAAGATCTTGCGAACCGATAGGGGCGGTGAATATCAATCAACAAGTTTTAAGGAACTTTGTGATGACAAAGGCATAGTACATCAGGTAACTATGCCTTATACTCCTCAACAAAACGATGTTGCATAAAGGAGAAATAGGATTTTTAATGGAAATGGTCCGTTCAATAATGGCTCAAGCTAACTTGCCAATCACCTTTTGGGGTGATGCATTATTGACGGCCGTTTTCATTTTAAACCGCGTACCCTCGAAATCAGTTAGCTCCACTCCTTATGAGTTGTGGAACCAAAAATCTCCTGACTTAAACATTTTTGACACCTTGAGTTTGTGCATTCAACGCACATATTTCCTCCCATAAGTATGGCAAACTTGGGCCAAGGGGAAGGAAATGTATCTTTTATACGATACGCAGAAAACTCCAAAGGTTATGTTTTTGTTAGTCAAGAAGACAATGGTGGGCTAATTGAGTTTGAGTCGAGGGATGTCACTTTCTTGGAAAACGAGTTTCCAAGACAGGGCGAGATAAGTCAGGACTTATCTCTATTTGAGATTTATGATCAAGAAGGATTACCTCATTCAAGTGGGAGAATTCTTGGTGAAAACGAAAATACTTTTCAACCTTCACCAATGGATTATACGAATGACGATTATCCTATTCCATACGGGAATAATGATCCAAGTGGGAGCAATTCTAACGACATTTCAAGTGGGAGTGATATTAGAATTGATCTAAATTCGAGTCAACAAGGACTTGAAGAATCTCAAATATGCCGTATCATGCCCTGCAAAAGACAAATGGATGGAAGCGATGAAGGAGGAATTGAAATCCATGAAAGTTAACCAAGTCTAGGACTTAGTTAACTTACCCAGAGGACGTAGAGCAATTGGGAACAAATGGGTTCTCAAGATCAAGCATAAGGCTAATGGCTCTATAAGATAGATATAAAGCTCGCCTTGTCGCGAAAGGTTTTACGCAACAGGAAGGGATAGACTACGAAGAGACATTCTCACCTATTGTGCGTTTTACCTCGATTCGCATGATTCTGGCAATGGTAGCTTGCTTAGACCTCAAACTACATCAGATGGATGTAAAGAATGCCTTTTTCAATGGAGAATTGGATGAGGAGATCTATATGGAATAACCAACAGGGTTTGTAAAAGAAGGAAACGAACATAAGGTTTGTAAACTTCGTAAGTCCATATATAGTCTTAAATAATCCTCGAGGCAATGGTATATACGATTTCAAGAAGTTGTCTTATCAAATGGATTTTCCATGCTTGATGAAGATAACTGCGTATATATCAAGAGGATTTAAAAGCAAGCATGTTATTATGTCTCTATATGTAGATGACATTTTAATAACCAGAAATGACAAGGGCTTTGTGATGGATATCAAGGCTTGACTTTCATCAGTTTTGAGATGAAAGACTTGGGGAAGCCACATATATCCTTGGAATTAAGATTTCAAGGAATCGTTCAAAGAAACTTCTTTCTCCTTCACAAGAGACTTATATAAAGAAGGTTCTAGAACGGTTTAATATGTAGGACGGCAAGTCCAATTGATACTCCTATAAGCAGATGCGATAATTTATATCTGAAATCATGTCCAAAGAACCAAAAGGGAAAGGAAATTATGGAAAAAGTTCCATATTCCAGTGCAGTTGATAGTCTTATGTACGCTATGATGCATACAAGACCGGACATCTGTTTTGCCGTTGGAATGGTAAGTCGTTACCAATCCAACCCAGGGCAAGAACACTGGAAAGCGGTTAAGAGGATAAATGCAGTATCTTAAAGGAACTGCAGATTTGCAAAAGACTATGATAAAACCAAGAAGGTAGACATAAGGTACATATCTACGCATAAGATGATAGAGGATCAGCTTACGAAATCGATCCCCAGAAATGTGTTTTATAAACACTTATCATCCTACGGATTGCGTATGAGCTGAGTTGTATCAATATATATTCCCATGTCTAAGAAATGATCAAAATTAATAAAAGAATATTTTTTTTCCAACATTGCATATGAATTTCTTAAGAAATGTTTGTGTACATTTTTGAAATCTCAGCTGAATTGTGTGTATGTCGGACAGATTAAGGTTGGCTCTCTCACATGAGCAACCGCCTTATCTTATCAGATGGATAAGATAGAGATGAGACTAGTTTAAAGTCAAAATCATTAGACGAATGATTTAGAGTCATGACTTAAACAAGATAGTCGAATGAAAGATCTGCATTATATGGATGCTTACAAAAGATCTGAGATCTGTATCACAAGGATATTTAAAAGAGATCTCATAGGATTTTTTAAATCCTATCTGTCTTATGCAGGATGAGAGTCTGTGAATTTTTCACGAGTAGTAAGGGGACTCAAAAAGATAGGCACTATGGTGTCTGATCTTTTCATCCATACAACATCATTAAGACATACTCTCACTGGGAAAGGAGTGATGTTGTAATACGTGTTCATACCACGTATGCATTTCGACCACTGAGTTAGTAGCAATAGTGTTTGCTATTATGTGAGACTCAAAGGCCATACGGGTCTTAACTCTTACCCTCAAGGACTCCAATTGGTTCCTTCAGATTTGACGAGATGATTGCTATCTTAGCGTGTTGCTAATGGGCTATGATAATTCGGCTCGGCGGGGCACGTTAGAAAAGCGAATCGAGTCAAGATCAGAAGGTTCGCAAGAAGAGGAAGATTGATTTCATATTCACATTTTGGACTTTAAATGATTCAAAGCTGGCCAGCCAATTGTAATCCAGATGGGATTCAATTGTTGAATATAAAGTATGAGAAATGTGAAGAAATAATCTAGGGTAAAGCATGCGTTGAACTACTCAACTTTGCACCTTCGAGGTCGTTGTGTATCTCTAACAAGTGCACAACAACAGACTCTACGCGCATGACGGTCGCACGGTCTATTTCTCGGTATGATAGATGAAAGAACTAAGAGAAAGACGTTCTCTTACAATCCCCTCAAGTGTGAGTGGGAGATGTTGGATATGGAAGCCGTTTATACACCCTTGTGGGGGATGTACGAGGGAATACGGACCTCGAACGTCGCGTACACGAAGTCGTGTGCGAAGGGAATTTGTTCCCTTGCGGAGAGGATCTCTGGATGAGTGGGAAAGTCGCATTATATATGCATAAGTGCATGCGACATATGGCTAATAAAGGGGGAATATCTTAAGCTTATGTTGTACCATGCATATGGTACAACTTAAGCTTATAATGTGCCATGTATCATGGTACACCTTAATTAAGTTGTTCCAAAGGAACAACTTACCCTAAAATAACTACCTTGGGGGCTATAAATAAGACCCAATGGTAAGCCATTTCTTACACCTTTTGCATGGCATTCTTGCATGCATTTTCATCCTAGCGAAGCTCTGCCGAAATGCTTCCTCTCTTTCTCTATCCAAGTTCTTAATCTAAAGTAGAGATTTAGATTGTGGATTTAGTAGCCTTACTCCGTTCGTGAGAAGACTCGATCCGTCGTGGCGAATCCGAAGGCGAAGTTCGTAGACTACCGTGCCGCATACGCAAGCGTAAGTCTAAACTTCATATTATCGATCCTAACTCTGTTTTTGGCAGGATCCTACAGCAGTGGCCTACCACCTTGCTCTGCCACCATCTTTGGTGGGGGTTCACGACGTATTCCACGTATCTCAGCTACGTCGGTACGTCAGTGATCCGTCGCACACGGTTGATTTCTCGGAGATTACGGTTCGACCGGACCTGACATATGACCAGCAGCCTGTGCAGATCTTGGACCGTCGACAGAAGCAGTTGAGGAATAAGATAGTCGACCTGGTGAGAGTGATGTGGCGTCACGGATCGCCTGGGAGCGTGAGGATGATATGAGAGAGCGCTTCCTGCATCTTTTTCCCAGCGATGCTTGATGTTGATTCCGAGGACGAAATCATTTCTGAGTTGGGGAGGATGTAACGGTCGGTTTCCGATCGTTCTTTCTTTGTGCACGTGCTCTTGATCGTGCACGTGTCTATTTTTGACTTTAATTGATTTTGAACATTATTGTGTGTTATGTCGTCGCGTTCGTCTCTAAGAGTATTAGATTGTGGAACAACTTAGGAACGACATATCTCGAGTCGTTCTTCAGCGATACTAACTTATTTGATGTGACGTCACGACTTTCTGTTTTGACGCGAGACGTTTCTATTTTTAGTTTCGTCTCTCGACGTCGAAATTTAGATCCGTCTTCTCCACTTGCTTTCGTTAGTCGTCCCGAACACCCTATAATTATTTTACAATTTTTGGACTTAATTTGACCTATTTTCTATTTTTTTTGAAAGTTTTAAATAATTTTAAAACCTATTTTTATAAGTGTTTTAATTACAATAAAATTCCTATATTATAATAACGTATTAAAGAATTTTTTTTACCAAATTTCAGAATTTTTGGCCTCTCCCATCTTGCGTGAGGGAGAGGAGAGTAATTTTAAATCATATTAATTATTTTTATTATTTTAATTACGTTTTCCTAAACCCTAACCCTAGCCCTAACCCTAACCCTAGGATAGGTTATTTCCGCATTACAAAAACCCTAGCCGTCAAAAACACCTTCCCGACGTTCGTCGCAACGTTGCGACGATCGCCCCAGTGCACGACCGAAGGCCGCCCCGCACTTCCCAGTGCACGACCGGAGCCGCTCCCCGCATCGCCGCTTGCAGCGCTCCGCTGCAACGCCCCCCTGCTGTCGCCCGCACCGACCGAGGCAATCTCTCGGTCTGACCGAGAGATTTTCCCCGCACAGCCGCTTCGTCCGCACCGCTCCGCATCCGCTCCGCATCGCCAAGCGCCCGACCGAAGCCGCTCCCCGCACCGACCGAGAGGCTGCTCCGCATCGCCCCAAACGCTGCACACCCGCACCCCACAGCACCCGACCGACGGGATCCATCGGTCAGACTGAAGGATTCCCTCGCACCGCACGAGCCCCCGCCTCCGCTGCGCTGCTCAGCGTCCAACCGAGAGCATCTCTCGGTCTGACCGAGAGAAACCCTCGCATCGACCGTGCCCGATCGACAGAACTTCGTCGCAACCTAGTTTCTCCCACACCAACTCCTGTGGTGGGCCCCCCAAGTTCTCCAGAGGTGTTGTGGGTCCCCCATTGACCCCTAGCACTGCTGTGGGCCCCACTTGGGTGTGCTACTTCGCGGATTTGCCGTCTACGACGTTGCGACACGTCGTAGGCCTTCGTCGCAAGTTTCGACTTTTGGGGAATCGTGCGAGGACCAGATCTGAAGCTGAGGAGTCCTCCGATCAGACATGACTTCCTATCTGCGACAAACTCCGGTTCAGGTTGGTTCCCCGAAACTCGTAGAAACCCCCACAATAGCCGACTGAACCCTAAAGTAAAAATCGTCAACTTGAACTAAAGTTTATTTTCCAGCACCAGAAAAACGTTGTACGAACATAGAAAATCGACGAACTGACTTTGTTGACTGTGCACATAGGATAGATCGCCGATTAGGCTGAAACATAAAAAAAAGTGACTTTTGACGAATAGGATAGTCCCGATAACCTAGAAACGAACCCTAATAGGATTTGATGAATTTGAGACATGACACCGTCGCCGTGGCGATATTTCAGACGGACTTCCGCGGACGAGACGCTTGGACGAGACGCTTCGAGAGGACGACACACTCGCCATCGCAGACAAGTGTATCCACTTGCACTTTTTGCCGTGCTTAGGCCCTAGTTGGTTAGAATTGTTAACTGTGAACAAATAGAACCGGACGTGAAATGATAGCATCCGGGACGACTCCTGACGGCTCAGACTTGACGACAAAGTCTGAGCCTGACAACAACAACTTTTGATGCTGTAGGGCTATCATGTGTGTGCGTGTGTGTGGACACCCTAGAATAACCCTTCCTGTCTTGTCACGTCCCGTCCCGTCTTGCACAGCCCGATGGGCAATAGGGCACTCTTCGAGTGATCCCTTGTACAGATTCATAGCCTGCGGGCAATAGGGCACTCTCCAAGCTAGAGAGAGTGATCCCTTGTACGGATACACAGCCTGCGGGCAATATGGCACTCGCCAAGCTAGAGCGAGTGATCCCTTGTACTTGTGTCATGTCTTGTCTTGTCTTGGGGTTTAGGGTTGGGTTGAGCGTGCGCACGGCAAGAGGGTCTGATCCCCCTCGAACCGTAAGGCGTGAACCCTTTCGTGTCTCACTTGTCTTGTCTTGCCTTGTTTCCGTCACGTCCCGACTTGTCTTGACACCTGTAGGTTAGTCCCGTAGTTGGTAGCACACGCTACCACTACTACTTGTTGCGCTTTACTTTCCTACTGCGTTACTTCTGTTTGTTACTCAGTTATAACCCCAGCATGCTAATCAACCAGTAAAACGTTGTCTAAAAGTTGATACACTTGTAGTTTGGTCTAACCCCTTTTTGTAGACCTGACCTGACGTACAGTTCCTTCTTTTGGTATTGTACGCCAGGTGTTGAGCCAGAGTACGTCGACGAGGCGGACTTGCCAGCTGACGGAGAGCCGGAGGACGTTGATCCGGAGTACGACCCTGAGGAGGACCAGAGTTAGAGGCCTCCAGTTGCTGATCCAGATTTCTATTCCTGTTTAGATTGGGTGGGTAGCACCTGTTGTTTTCTTGTATAGGTTGGGTGCTTGCACCAGTAGTTTCTTTTTCTACAGTTGTAGCCCTTCGGGCGTTTTAGACTCTCAGTACTTTTTTGGATGTTATTTTGGAATAAAATGAAATGATATCTCTTTCAGTACTTTTATTGTTTCGTACTAACTTGCAGGGACATGTTACCTTCGTTTTGGAATACCACAGACGCTTATTGGGTCTGGGCTCTCTGCCCCGGCCTAAGCGGGCCTTAGTCACGCTTCGCCTCCGTCCTTTTTGGGAAGCGGGGCGTGACAGTGCGTGAGGGAAAGAAAAGGTGTGTGTAATACCAACTTCATCACAGAAATTTGAGAAAGACTCATTCTCAAATTCCCCTCCATGATCACTACGAATAGTGACAATGGTGGTTCCAATGAGATTTTGTACTTTCTTCACAAATATTGTGAAGTTTTCAAAAGCATCATTTTTATTACTTAAGGAAAATACCCAAGTAAATCTAGAAAAGTCATCAACGATGACAAGTCCATATCGAGCATTCCCTAATGAAGCAACTCTAATTGGCCCAAAAAGATCTAGATGTAAAAGCTCTAGAGGCCGCTTAGATGAAATACTTTTCTTAGGTTTGAATGACGATTTAGGAAGCTTGCCTCGTTGACACGAGTACAAAATCTTTTCTTTTGAAAGACAAGCTTAGGAAAACCTTTAATATAATTTAACTTGGAAAGTTTGAAAAGTGTTCCAAAGTTCACATGACCAAAATGTCGATGTCATAAGTGTTGTTCACTTTTGTTGGCAATGAGACATTGTTCATGTGATTTTGAAAGATCTAATATATAAATATTCTTATGGCGTGTGCCAGAGAATAACACATTATTAGTATCTTTACTCAAAATATGACACATTCCTTTCGCAAAGCTAACTTTATAACCTTTGTCACAAAGTTGGCTTATTGAAATAAGATTGTGATTTAAACCTTTAACAAGGTATACATCACTTATTAGGGGTTTAGATGGGTTACCAACTTTACCAACGCCAATGATGGTTCCGCTCTCGTTGCCTCCAAAGACTACACGGTTCCCATTAGCAATGGGCACCACTCCGGAGAGCAATTGAGCTTCACCTGTCATGTGTTTTGAACACCCGCTATCGAGTATCCACCCATCCTTGTAGCTAAATTTGGATTTATTGCTCCGTTTCTTTTTCTTGAGTACATAAAGATAGAAATATCATTTCATGGTACCCAAGGTCATTGGGTCCTAAAAGATTAGACCTTTGGAAGCCAAGTCCAATTGGACTTAGACTTCCCAATGTAATCATTATTATGCACGACATCCATAAAATAAGAATTCATGTATGCTTGGTTTTCATGCATGTTAGTGTTCTTCGGGCCCCAAATAGTGAATATTTTGGGAGCCCTATTCCTATTGGGAGCATGCATACGTTGTTGATTTCTACGTGATGCATGTCGTGGATAAGCATATGGCATATGATGAAATGGTAGTGGCATCATATGAAATGGTGCATGATGGTAATTGTTCATATGATAGTGATTTGGATGAACATATGCATGTGGAGGAACACGTGCGTGAGGGTGTCTCACATGGTGTGCACGTGCTCGTGGACGTGGAGCATAAAAGTCATCATAATTGTGAACCGGTGGAGTAGGATGTGTGTTCCTACGTGGCATGGCATTGGTGTACATAAATGCATGACCCTTCTTTGGAGGTCCACCCAAAGTGGGTTCTTTCCAAACAAGGGTGTGTACAAAGTGGAAGCACCATTGGTAGATAAACTACCAATGTGGTGTTTACTCCCACTAGTTGAGGCTTCGGAAGATGGCCTAACAAAGATGGTAGACGATTTGGATGAATTTCCCATCTTATACCCCAAGCCAATGTGATGATTGGCTGGAAGTAAGTCACTTAGGATTTTATCCAAATGGTCCTTACCTTTATTGAATTTATTAATTCGGCCTAATGTGCACTCATACTTCTCGGTGAGAGAATGCATAAAAGCATCCAAAGTGGACACTTGCGATGTGAGTACATAAACACGAGACTTGAGATTCTCATTCTCAATACTCAAAGTTGAGTTTTGAGAGATCGAATCCGCCATCTCGCGTTCATCCGAATTCTCAATATGAACATGCTCAAGTTGAGATTTGAGATTTACAATCTCATTTCGCAAACCTTCAACAATGGTGTCGTTGATGATGATGATATGCTTAGGTGAGGTTTGTAGACTAGTTAGCTCATCTTTAGTCTTAGTATATCTATTTACTAGTTTAGAATACGTAGACCAAATTTGCTCGTTAGCTAATCTAATGTCATCCATAGATACCTCATCGCCTTTATCCTCGCTTTCATCGGAGGAGGACTCTTGATCATGTTCCTCTCTAGCCATGAAGCACATGTGTGCTTGCTCCACTTGCTCATCATCCGACTCTCCACTTGAGGAGTCCTCGTCGGAGTCGGTGAATGTCCCGACAAGTCATTTCTTATACCCTTTCTTGTACTTTCGAGACTTGTCGTACTTTGGCGCCTTCCACTTCTCCTTTTGTTTGTTTCGAGGACAATTCGCTTTGATGTGTCCTGGCTTGTTGCATTTAAAACACAAAGGAGCGGAGGCGTTAGTAGAACTAAATTTGGATTTGTTCTTGAAATTACCTTTCCGGAAGAATATGTTGAACTTCTTTGCCATGAGGGCAATGGATTCCAAGTCCAACTCGTCTTCTGATTCTTCATCATCGGTTGATGTAGATGGAGCGGCCTTGAATGCAATCGCCTTTTTCTTTGGCTCGTCTTGCTTCAAGTACGACTTCATCTTGTCTTGCATCTTTAATTTACTGTCCTTGCATACCTCATAAGACATCAAGGTACCCATTAGTTGAATGACATTATATTTATTCATATCGTTACCTTCCTCAATGGTGAAGGTACGCTTTTTCCAACAAGAAGGAAGTCCGTCTATGATCTTTGAGACTTTCTCCTTTTGGGTGTTGGTCTTTCCAAGAGCCTCCAACTCGTTGGTAATGTCAACGAAGCGAGCATAGTACTCCTTCATCTTCTCACCCTGTTGCATGTGAAATAATTCGTAATCCTTATTTACAACAGTGAGTTTGGAGTCTCTTACCATACTCGTTCCTTCATGCAAGATGAGGAGTGAGTTCCAGATTTGATATGCACTCTTACATGTGCATATCTTGTTGAAGTCTTCGGGCTCCAAAGCACATTGAAAGGCGTTCATTGCCTTGGCATTGTTTACCTCCGTGAAGACCTCCGCGATAGTCCACTTAGCGAAATCTTCTTCAGCGGGCTCGACATACTCCATCAACGTAGCTCTCCATAGTGAGGTGCTCCGGAGGAACGTTTCCATCCGGTATTTTCAGTACCCATAATTGGTACCGTTGAAGAAAGGAGGCCTAGTCGAGGAGTGTCCTTCCATCACCGAAGAAGCTCCTTCACGGTTCCTAAAGGTGCTGTAGTCTGAAGGTGGACGAACGGTCTTGTTGTCGTTGGTAGACATAGCTATGAACTTGGCTCTGATACAAAGTGTAATGCCCTGATAGCTACTGCACAAGTACTAGAGGGGGGTGAATAGTACTTTAAAATAATCAAGAGTAATTATTCCTAATTATCGTGCAAACTCAACCAACAATGCTGAATGAAAATATTGACAACAATAAAAGACAATGCAAATAATCGATATAACGGGTTCGGATCCATCCAAGTCTTCCCGACTTGTTCCGGGTGATCCTACGTCCCAAACACCCGGATCCCCTCCGGCTACTTGAGTTAGAAACTTCTAACTCAAATTTGCAGTATGAAATTCTTGTAGAAAACCTCTACAAGATCAAATCATACACAAATGAAAATGTGACTCCCACAAACCAGGATCACAAACTTCTCTCACAACCGAGAGATAAACTTAATATCAAAGTAAATGAAATATGAAATGCTTACCAACAAAATCCTATGCCTTGAGTAAACTTACGATTTTAGGGCAATGAGGATTTTGGAGGAGAAGAAGTTACCAAACCCTAGCTCTACCAAGATGATCAGCAATATGTGGCTAGGGAGATGTTGGTGACCTTGAATCAAGCTCTTGGCTTGAGGAGCTCACAATCAATGAGAATCTCTCTTGAGGAATAAGAGTGAGGGAGAGATTCTTGTGAGAAATGAGTGTGCTTGGAATGAGAATTAAATGCTCTTCTCTTTGATCTCTAAAACTCAATAATGGCAGTCTTGAATGCTATGAAGAAGCATCTCAAGATTATATAGGATAGAGAGGAGAGAGAGAGGGAAAATTCGTGCAATTAATGCTCCAACGGATCTATTTCTGAAGCAGTCTAATCGGTCTAAGAAGGATCACTGACCGATTAGTTTCTCAACTAGTCGGTCGGTGATTCTTCTTGGACCGACTAATAAGTTCACAGCCAATAAAGTGAATTCAAGGAGCTAGAACTAGTCGGTCTAAGAAGACTTGCCAACCGACTAGTTTGACAACTAGTCGGTCGGTGAGTGTTCTTTGACCGACTAAGAGTTGAAATAGTATAGGCTGAATTCAAGGAGAGCTAGTCGGTCTAAGAACAAATTCCAACCGACTAGTTTCACAACTAGTCGGTCGATGATTGTTCTTGGACCGACTAACTGTAAACAGTAGCTCAGGCTGAGAAATGAAGTCTTAGCTAGTCGGTCTAAGAAGGATTCCAAACCGACTAGTTTGACAACTAGTCAGTCGGTGAACCTTCTTGGACCGACTAATTGGTCAACAGTGAAGATGCTGAATTGAGCAAGGAGATCTAGTCGGTTCAAGAAGGATTACTGATCGACTAGATGACAATCTAGTCGGTTGGTTCTTCTTCTTGAACAAACCAAGATGCACAAGAAGCCGTGAAATGAAGCGAGAAGCTTCAGGAAAGTTTCTATGGGCTTCTAAGATAATCCTAGCTCTAAGATATGAGCGTTATGAAGAATATAAAGTAAGTCCTACTCAAGGCTTAACATTCTACGAAAAGAAGCTAGAAGACTATAAATAAAACTTGACGAACCGTCTTCAAAGCTTCAATCCGAATCTCTTGACTTCAACAATGCTCCTAGAGCTTCAACGAAGCTTCAGGCACACGATCACGCGTTTTGAGAAGTCTTGAGACGTCGCTTTTGATGTACGTAGAACTTTGGCGACGATATCCATAACTGCGCTCAGAAAGAGTTAGTTCACGATATTTATGTTTATTCATCATCAAAATCAAATCCGGGGAATCAATACTCAACACTAGATCCATCAACATCTAGCCGATCGAGTTTGCTTGCAGTTATGCAATCGATTGATCCGCGCGTCCTTGTTTTTTGTTTAAAGGTAACGATCATAGTTCATTTTTTTTGCTTTTTAGTGAGCGAGGATCATCTCATCCTTCCTAAGATCATCGAACTTTCTCCGCTCCTTCGGAATACCCTTCAAGATTGTAGCGCGAACGACGTCCTCGGGCCCATGAAGTATCGAAATTCATGTAACTATTGATCCTGAGGTTATCGAATGCTTCATTGGATGCGAGCCCTTGCGCAACAACCACATGAATCTGAGGTATTGATGATGGAAGGAATGGCGGTGCCCGTGACTCTGCGGTGTCTCTTGCCGAAGATGAAAAAGCTCACCCTCAGAATGCAACCCTGCACAACAACTACGTTTTCAATCCTGTCATGCTTGCTGAATAGCTGCCCGAACCTGGAGGATCTAGTCATTGGAGTAAGTACAAATTTGCTAATTATTTCCTCTGAATAATTCAAAACTACGTATGTATGTATGATGGCATTAATCATTCTGTTTTGTTACCAGGATGAAATGTTTGATTTTCCAGACCCGGAAGCTTCAGTGCTAGAATATTAGGATCAGCAGATGCCTTCGGATTGCATGAGAAATACGCTGAGCACGGTAACTGTAAACGTGGACGATGTACACCGTAAGGGCTCGCATCCAACGAAGCATTCTATGACCTCGGGATCAATGGTTACATGAATTTCACCTTTTTCCGTATTCCGATGCGATTCTTCTTCATTTTCTTCTTCAATTTGGATGTGAGACAAGAGATCAAAAACAACAGGAGGGAGTGCTTGTGCCTCAGAGGGACGGTAGCCATGCACCGCCAACCTATGTGACCAAGGGCCGCCATCCAGGCTTAATCATATGTATCAGTTTGTAAAAGCATAGGCTAATGAATCAGTTTGGATCTGTATCAGTATGTACATCAATATAGTTGAATGGCTGGGTCATTTTGAAAATGTCATCAATTGGAATATGTATGAGATTTAATCTAAAATTTTGCAAGCAGTTTTTGAATTCGATTGAATATGTCTTCAGCTTGAATAAGTATCAGATTTAATTTTAAAGTTTGCATGTAGTTTCTGAGTGAATAAGTATCCGGTTTAATCTACAATGTTTTTAGATTGACCAAGTATAATAAGACTTAAATCTAAAAGTTTGCATGTAGGCTTGATTGGGATTCAGATTAAGTATGATGAAATTTGGAATGTGATTGATTCACTGCAGTGGCGCACAGTGGAATTAAAATTATAGCATCCCACAAATATGCTCAAAGCACAAAACGGGCAAATTTATTCCCGTGGGGGCGTTGAGCAAATTTGTCATCGACGCAAGTCACGCAACTTTAGCTTAACGCGCGCAACGGTCATAATTCTGCTGGTTGTGCGCGTTAAAAAATTGTCCATAAAATACCTTAGATGCTCAAAGCGAACACCTGGCTTTGCTTGTTCTGTGCTTTGCGCAATTATTTTAACCATTAAAAATTTGCTCAACGCGCACAACGGCTCAAAACGTGTACACCTGTCATTGCTTGTTGTTCGCTATGAGCAATTATTTAAACCATTAAAAATTTGCTCACCATGCACAACGGCCATAAATTAATTGGTTCTGATCGTTGTGCAATTATGTAAGCGGCTATAAATTTTTCCAGCTCACTTACCACCAGTCAAACATTCTTGGGAAAATTATATGTCTGGTATCAATCTGCTGTAGATTGACGAGCAGTCTTTTGTATATTCACGAGAACCCCTCCTTTAGAATGACGGGCTCTACTATGTAGCCACACATTAACTCTACTTCTGTCGCATCCTCATAAACCAATACAATTCGCTGCCATGCGTTGTGTGTTGTGCGCCTTGAGCAATTCCGATTTTCCATGCGTTTTGCGCGGTGAGCAATTATGATTGTTAGTTTGTTACTCGCTTCTGTAATATTTAGCATGGTGTGCGCATCAAATAAAATGTATTAAAAAGGATTAGTGGAGATTAGTAATGTTGGGAGTAATTTTCCAATTGGCATCATTGTTGATCAAGGCGAAAAACCGTTGAGTTTCCTTGTTTTGCGCGGAGAGTAATTAACCTATTTTGTTTCCTTATTATACTCTTCATATTGATTGGTCCAATTCCCTTATAAATGGCGGACAAGGAGCCCTCATCTTCTCACAACTTCCTCTACTTTCTTCTATCATCATCTTCTTTATTTGCCCACACAACCTCCGTCTGGAAACACTAAGGTCTTCTTATGTTCGAGCATGATGCATGAGGTAGAAATGGACGAGATGGAGATGGATATGGAGTGTAAAGATGAGATGGTCTTCTACTGTTCGGGCGTGATGCTTGAGATAGAAATGGACGATAGAATTCAACCAGAACTTTTTTCACGCAAAGATAAATGGTTGATGTTGGAAACTGCAACGACAGTAATAAATGCAACGAAGGGCTATCGTCCATTTATAATCAAGCATGCACGTGGAACGGCCATCTCCTCTTTACACTCTATCTCCTCCTCCAACCCCTTCATCTTTGTACTATACATCGTCTAAGAAACACAAAAACCTCCTACTGTTCTTTCCGATCTCGAAGATGAAAATCTCATTCTATTTATAACGCAACCATGTGTTGGTGTTTATCGCCTCTTGGGAATCGGAATTCTTTTCGGTGTCTTCGAACCGGCGTCATACTTGACAGCCGGGTACAACGACGCCTGCAATGACGACACTCCTATCCGGGCTATGGTGGCAGGAAGTTGGCAAACACATCCATAAACACAACGAAGATGGTTGCTTCGTTGCGTTAATTAACGTCGTTGTCGACTTTCGGTAACCGTAGGCAGGATAGGAGTGTCGTCATTGCAGGCGTCGTTGTAGGGTGAAGCACGTAGATCACACCGACAATTTATCCCATAAAGAGCCCCTTCATTGCAAACATCTTACGAAGACAATCATATGTATCAGTTTGTAAAGAGTATAGGGTAATGAATTTGTTTTGTTCTGTATCAGTATGTACATCCATATATTTGAATGGCTGGGTCATTTTGAAAATGTCATCAATTGGAATATGTATGAGATTTAATCTAAAATTTTTCATGCAATTTCTGAATTCGATTGAATATGCAGCCGATTTAATCTAAAATGTCTTCAGATTGAATATGTATCAGAGATACTAAAATTTTGCATGTAAACAAGTTACTTTTCTCATAGACAGAATTTAACAACTTGCTTGGAGGGACATTTTCGCGTTCTTTACAATACGTCGATAAAGACGCCAGTGGTTGAAGAAAGGCCGTTGGATGGCGGGCTGGGGTGCCGTTCCAGTTTACTGTAAATTGCATCAGGAGGTGTGACGGGAGGTCGAGGAGTGGAAGGCAGGCCGTTGGATGGCGGTCTGGGGTTTCATTCCAATTACTGTAAACTGCATCAGGATGTGCGACGGGAGGTCGATGAGTGGAAGGCAGGCCGTTGGATGGCGGTCTGGGGTTTCGTTCCACTTCAGGATGTGTGACGGGAGGTCGATGAGTGGAAGGCAGACCGTTGGATGGTGGAGGGACCCATTGGATGGCAGAGGGACCCGTTGTGTAACGGTCGCTTTCCGACCTTATGGATTTTCTGCGTGCACGTGCCTTATCGTGCACGTATTTTATTTGGCACTTTCCGGAATCCGAAATATGCAATGTGATATGCCATTGTGATCGTGTAGGAGTGTAGATTTTTATAGTAATTTTTGGGAATGTCATTTCACGGTCGTTTTCTCGCAAAACGACTTGGAGTGGTAGGGGCGTTTTAGTCTTTTGTCTTAAAACACAGTTTCCGATTTTACGTAAATTCTTGGTAGGCGTAACGCATGATCAGACTTCGTAGTTCCGTGCGTCTCGTATCCACGATCGCCCCGGTATTTTCGGTTTATTTTTCGGACGCCCATAGCGAGAGATATCTTCCGGTTAAATCTCGACTATTGATTTGCCCTGATCAAGTTCAAATTTCGAATTGATTATCAGATCTAATAATATCCCTAAGTTATATCATACGTATCAAGGGGATTTGATTCTGTCTGTTTGCACTCTCCTTTCCCCTTACTTGCACTTCCCTATCTCTCTCTCTCTCCCCAAATGTTAATAAATCCTATTGCTACATATCAAAGTTTATCATATTATAACCTAAGCCCTAACCCTACCCTACGCACACAAACCTAGGCTGAATTATTTTCTCAGCCACCACCTACATCAACCCCCCCATTCTTCTATCTCTCTCTCTCTCCCTCTCACTAAGCTCGAACGCCGGCCGCCCCTCACCCACGCCGACGGCTCCCTGACCCCCGCACCGACCACCGCGTAGCCCCCTCGGCCGCCTGAAACACCCTACGGCCCCGTCGATACCGTTGACGCACAGCAGCAGCAGCAGCCCGCGGCTGTTGCTGTCATCCCCGACCGCCGCCTGCGCTCCCCGATCACCGTACCACCATTCAAGTCACCGCTAGCAGCCCCCGCTCAGCTTCCGCAGACCGCCGGAGGGCTCCCAAGCTGGTGCAACAGCCGCCTGCGGCCCTGTATGTGCATAGCGGCCATTTGCCCCCCCCCCGCTCGGCCGTTTTTCTCTTTCAGTGGCCTCCCTCTACTTCGGAACGACCGACGGCAGCCCTCGGCTATTGTACACCCTCATGCGACCACCCCGACGGCCCCGTGACGTTTCACCGTGCACGACTATCTCCCTTAACCACTGTCCGGGTTCCCGACGCCACGGATAGCTTCCCGACGTCCTCTTACTCGCAGTTTTGGGCCCTAGACATCGTCCCCCTTGTGCTCGCTGTTTCGCAGCTTCTTGACGCCGCCAACGTCTCTTACGGACCGCTACCGGGCTCGTCTCACTGTCCGTGCTTTTCGAAGCCACTAGACGTCTCCCAGACGTTACTTTGCTTGATGTTTTTGCCGTCGAACAGACCGTGCTTTCTTCCCGCACTTTGTTGCTGCCCGGACGAGTCTCACTACGCTACCTGTAGCCGAGACGCCGTAGGCAACGCAGATCTTCTACTGTTCAGACGCTACATCCATCCTACATCAAACACCGGAGAGGTTGGTGCCCCAAACTCATAGCAAACCCACACCGTAGAAAAAATCGAACCCTAAACTAAAATTTGACAACTTGAACTAAATTTACTTTCAGTATCTGTAAAACGCTGCTCACCGTAGAAAGATCGACAATCGGACAATTTTCTGTGCACATAGGATAGTAGTCGATCTAGGTTGAACGAAACACCAAGAATGTGACTTTTACGAATAGGGTAGTCCTGACAATCTAGAAACAAACCCTAAATAGGACTTATTAAAAAATGCGACTTGACACCGTCGCCGTTACCTTATTTCAGACGGATTACCGAGGACGCGAAGCCTAGACGAGACGCTCCGGACGGACGACACGCACGCCACCGCAGGCAAGTGTGCTCACTTGCTCTTTCGGCCGTGTCTAGGCCTTAGACTGCTAGAACTGTTAAACTGTGAACAAAGAAAACCGGATGTGAAATGATATCGTCCGGGTCACCCTCGACGACTTAGACTTGAGGACGAAGTCTAAGCTCGACAACAACAACTTCTGACACCGTAGGGTTAACTTGTGTGCGCGTGCGTGTGGACCCCCTAGAATAACATTTCCCTGCATGTCCTGTCCTGTTACACAAAAAGCCTTCGGGCGTTTCGGATGCTCTCCACGCGAGAGTGATCCCTGTTACACAAAAAGCCTCCGGGTGTTTCGGATGCTCTCCACACGAGAGTGATCCCTGTTACACAAAAAGCCTCGGGCGTTTCGGATGCTCTCCACACGAGAGTGATCCCTGTTACACAAAAAGCCTCCGGGCGTTTCGGATGCTCTCCACACGAGAGTGATCCCTGTTATACAAAAAGCCTACGGGCGTTTCGGATGCTTCCCTAGCGGAAGTGATCCCAGTACTTTCTTGTCCTAAGTTCCTGGGTTGGGGTAGGGTTGAGCATGCGCACGGGGAGAGGGTCTGATCCCCCTCAAACCGTATGGCGTGAACCCTTCGTGTCACACCTGTCTTGTCCCGTCTTGACTTGTCCCGTCTTGTCCTGTCACTCTTAGGTTAGTCCTATAGTCGATAGCACACGCTACGACTACTGCTTGCTACGCTTTACTTTCCTGCTGCGTTACTTCCTTTTTGTTACACTGTTATAACCCCAGCATGTTAATCAACCAATAAATTGATGTTTAATAGTTCGGTACACTTGCAGTAGAGTCTAACCTCTTTTGTAGAATTTACCTGATGTACAGTTCCTTTCTTTTGGTGCTGTACGTCAGGTGTCGAGCCAGAGTATGTTGACAAGGCGGACCTGCCAGAGTACGTAGAGCCGGAGGACGTCGATCCCGAGTACGTGCCTTAGGAGGACCAGAGCTAGAGGTCTTCACATTGCTGTTCCAGATTCCTCGTTGCTGATTAGTTGGGTGCGTAGCACCGTCTACTTTCTGTCTAGGTTGGGTGCTTGCACCGGTAGTTTACTTTCAGTTGTTATAGCCGAGTCAGGCTATGTTGGACTCTCAGTACTCTGGATTGATAAATTTGGAATAAAATGAATGTTTTCTTTTTAAGTACTTTTATTGTTCTGTACTAACATGCAGGGACCTGTTCCTTCGTCTTGGAGTACCACACAGATGCTTATTGGGTCCGAGCTTCTCAGCTCTGACCTAAGAGGGCCTTCGTCACGCTTCGCCTCTGTCGTTTGGGAAGCGGTGCATGACAGGTTTTAGTGGTGGCCCATGCAGGTCCCATTCTTTCTGCAAGTTCGGAACAATAGAAGTATTGACATTCATTTTATTGTGATCCAGTAATTTGCACGAGTTTAATCTGTGCCTTTCTTGTCAATAGGATGGTAGGATGAAGCGTCACCCGATCCGAGAACTCAGGCGATGGAGTTCCGGAAGACCAGGACGGGGAGTTTTGCCAATTTCTGGGCGTGATGAAAGAGATGCTGGACGTGCAGCACCAGCTGGTTCAGCAGTCCCACCGTGCTGCCCATGCTCCTCCAGTTGCACCACCACCGCCTCCGCCTGCCCCTCGAGCTGCTCCCGGAGTGAAGCAATTCAATGAGCTTTAGCCGAAGACATTTTCTGGGAAAGAAGTACCGTTGGCTGCTGATGAGGGGATTCTGAGTACTGAGGAGAAGTTGGTTACTGCGAAGATTCCTAATGATACCCACGTTGAGATAGCGAAGATGCAGCTGACTGAGAATGCTAGGAACTGGTGGCTCATTGAGGAGAGGCGCCTGTAGAAGCCAGTGGAGTGGAGGACTTTTCGCTCGATGTTCAAGGAGAAGTACTTCACCAAAGCTGCTAGGAGAGAGCTGTTGAGCAGATTTTTAGATCTGAAGTAGGGGGATATGACCGTCGATGAGTACGAGGCAGAGTTCGAGATGCTGAGTCGGTTTGCCCCACAAATGGTGAGGAAGGAGGAGAAACGAGCTGATTGTTTTCATCAGGGACTGCGTCCGAAGATTCAGGCTTCTATGTCTTTGGCAGATTTCACGACCATGGGAGCGGTGCTGAATGCCACGAGGAACCATGAGACCATATCGTGTCTACCTGACCCTCCAGCTGATAGAGGGAAGCGTCCTATGGAGCAGTACCGGCCACCTGCTAGGCCGGCGATTAGGCCAGTTCAGACAGTGCCTTTCAAGATGCCTGGGGCACCTATGCAGAGTCAGAGCAAGGGACCATGTCATTACTGCGGGAAGTCAGGGCACGTTCAGAATGATTGCAGGAAGAAGCTGAGATTGTGCTTGGTTTGTGGAGATGCCTCGCACGCTGCTAAGGATTGTCCGAGAGCACGTCATGCCATAGTCGAAGCACCGGCCCCGCTACAGAGTAGAGCGCCTACCCCGGTTCAGAGAGGAGCTGTTGTACGTGGACCACCCTTGGCGCCACAGAGGCAGATGTTTCAGCGGGCAGTGCAACCCCAGAGGCCGGCTTACACCGTGACCGCTGTTGAGACTGAAGAGCTGGATGGAGTCATTGCAGGTATTACTTCGAATCTAGCCTTTCATTTCATTGTGTAGATCTTAATGTTACCTATGTTTGTTTGCCTTGTTTGTTAGAGTAGCTTGGTTTGACCGTAGTTCTTTCGTATCATAGGCACCATTCTAGTGTTCACTCACCCGGCCTCGGCCTTGTTCGACTCTGGTGCATCCATGTGCATCATATCCCAGAGATTTGTAACAAGGCACTCCATTCCCACCCATACACTTCCTAAGTGTTGGGACATCACCACAGGGAACGGAGTGGTGATGGTGAATTTGGGTTGTCGATCGATCCCCTTGGTGATCAGTGGACACGAATTATTTGCAGATTTCATCGTCTACGATCTACCCCATTTCGATGTCGTCCTTGGCATCGATTGGCTGGGAGACTTCCACACCTCGATCGAATGCCATAGCAAGAGGGTGGTATTCCGAATTCCAGGCCATCCGGAGTTCGAGTTCCGTAGCAGAGACGAGTCGCTTGGGCCCATCAGATTTCAGGCCAAGCCGGAGGTGCCGATTGTAGCAGCTATGCAGATAGAGATCGACCGACCAGCAGTCGTCAGAGACTTCGACGACGTCTTCCCGGAGGATATCTCGGGACTGCCACCCGACCGAGCTCTAGAATTTGGTATTGATCTTATGCCGGGAGCACAGCCGATATCGAAGGCACCGTATCGGATGGCTCCTGCTAAGCTTGAGGAGCTGCGAAAGCAGTTAGATGAGTTGTTGCAGAAGGGTTTCATCCACCCTAGTGTGTCACCGTGGGGTGCACCAGTTTTACTCGTGAAGAAGAAGGATGGGTCCCGCAGGATGTGCGTGGACTATCGAGGGCTGAATGCTGTCACCGTGAAGAATAAGTATCCGCTGCCACGCATCGATGATATTTTTGATCAGCTGGGAGGTTCGAGAGTTTTCTCGAAGTTGGACTTGAGGAGCGGATATCATCAACTGAAGGTGAAGAAGGACGACATTTCAAAGACAGCCTTCCGGACGAAGTACGGACATTACGAGTTCGTGGTTATGCCTTTCGGCGTGACCAATGCTCCAGCTGTGTTCATGAATTTGATGAACTTAATTTTCTACGACTTCTTGGATAAGTTTGTCATTATCTTTATAGATGACATTCTTATTTACTCGAAGTCTGAGGAGGAGCACAGCTGTCATCTAAGGATAGTGCTGGAGACGCTGAGGCAACATAAACTATATGCCAAATATAGTAAGTGCGAGTTCTGGCTGGACATCGTCGCGTACCTGGGACACGTGGTATCCGGTGATGGCATATCTATAGATCCAGAGAAGGTCAGAGCAGTCAGAGATTGGCTGACTCCGCAGTCAGCGTCTGATATCAGGAGCTTTCTTGGCTTAGCAGGCTATTATCGGCGGTTCATCAAAGATTTCTCGAAGATTGCAGAGCCGATGACGAAGCTGACGAGGAAGGACGTGGAGTTCCATTGGTCAGATGCTTGTGAGTAGGCCTTCAGTATCTTGAAGGAAAGATTGACCACGGCACCGGTTTTGGCTGTACCTAATCGGAGCGGAGGCTTTGAGGTATATTGTGATGCATCAGGAAAGGGCCTTGGATGCGTTTTGCATCAGCATGGCCACGTGGTCTCGTACGCTTCTCGTCAATTGAGGACTCATGAGAAGAATTACCCGACGCACGATCTGGAGTTGGCAGCGGTGATATTTGCATTGAAGATCTAAAGGAACTTCTTGCTGAGTGAGAGCGTGAAGATTTTCACCGATCACAAAAGCTTGAAGTACATATTTACGCAGAAGGAGCTCAACATGCGTCAAAGACGATGGGTAGAGCTCATGGCTGACTATGAGATAGACTTGCAGTATCACCCAGGGAAGGTGAACATAGTTCCTGATGCGTTGAGTAGGCTTCTTACTACGATGATGCATACTGCCGACTGGAGGATACAGCAGGAGCTGAGAGAGATGGATTTACAGGTCGTCCTACCTGGTGTGGTTCATTCATTCATGAATTTGCAGATTCAGTCCACGATCGTGGATCGGATCAAGGCAGCACATGCAGGAGATCCGAAGCTACAGAGGATCAGGAGGCATGTTAAAGCTGGACTACGGATGGAGTTCGTGATTCATGAGGATGGTTCGCTGCGGTACAGCAGCAGACTTTGCGTACCTGCAGGTGATGTTCGTGTGGAGCTGTTGAGCGAGGCTCATAGCTTGCCTTATTCTATATATCCTGGTGGCACCAAGATGTATAAGGACCTCCGGCTGAATTACTGGTGGATTGGCATGAAGAGGAGTGTGGCATGGAGCGTTGCCAAGTGTTTGATATGCCAACAGGTGAAGGCTGAGCACCATCGTATGGCTGGTTTGCTACAACCGCTTCCTATTCCGAAGTGGAAGTGGCAACATATTACGATGGATTTCATGACTGGTTTGCCTCGGACCCCGAAGCAGAACGACGTAGTCTGGGTGATCGTTGATCGGTTAACTAAGTCTGCGCATTTCATCCCCTTCCGAGTAAGCCAGTCTACGGAAGTCTTGGCGAGGAAATATCTAGAGTTAAAAAAAATTTGTTTTACTCCTCTTTTAAATTTTCCTCTTGGAAATAGTCGTAATGTAGACCGTGTACGTGCAGGAGATCGTACGCTTACACGGAGTCCCCGTGAGCATCATGTCTGACAGAGACTCGAGGTTCACATCTCAGTTCTGGAGAAGTCTGCAGGAGAATTTGGGTATGAGTCTGAGTTTCAGCACGGCGTACCACCTGTAGACCGATGGCCAGTCCGAGAGGACTATTCAGATACTGAAGGATATGCTGCGAGCTTATATGCTCGATTTTAAGGGATCGTGGGAGGACCATCTTCACTTGGTGGAGTTTTCGTATAACAACAGCTACCAGGCGAGCATTGGCATGTCGCCGTTTGCTGCCTTATATGGGAGGAAATGTCGATCGCCACTGAGCTGGGATGACATTGGAGATCGGGAGCTGTTGGGTCCAGAGATGATAGTGGAAGCTGTGGATGTCGTGAGAGACATCAGGGAGAAGCTCAGAGTTGCGTAGGATCGGTTCAAACATTGGGCAGATGCCAAGAGGAGACCTTTGGAGTTCCAGCCTGGAGATCACGTCTTCCTGAAGATTTCTCCGAACCGTGGAGTTATTAGTTTCGGGAAGAAGGGAAAGCTGAGTCCGAGGTATATTGGACCTTTCGATGTGCTGGAACGTGTGGGAGCAGTGGCCTATCGTCTTGCTTTGCCACCATCTTTGGAAGGAGTTCACGACGTATTCCACGTATTTTAGTTACGTCGGTACTTCAGTGATCCGTTGCACACGGTTGATTTCTCTGATATTACGGTCCGCCCGGACCTGACATATGACCAGTAGCCTGTGCAGAGTTTGGACCGTCGACAGAAGCAATTGAGGAATAAGGTAGTCGACCTGGTGAGAGTGATGTGGCGTCACAGATCACCTGGAGAGTCCACTTGGGAGCGTGAGGAGGAGATGAGGGAGCGATTTCCATTCTTGTTTACTGATTAGAGTTGTTGATTCCGAGGACGGAATCTTTATTTTAGTGGGGTAGAATGTAACGGTCGCTTTTCGACCTTATAGATTTTCTGCGTGCACGTGCCTTATCGTGCACGTATTTTATTTGGCAATTTCCGGATTCCGAAATATGCGATGTGATATGCCGTTGTGATCGTGTGGGAGTGTAGAAATTTATAGTAATTTTTGGGAACGTCATTTCACGGCTCGTTTTCTCGCAAAACGACTTGGAGTGGTAGGGGCGTTTTAGTCTTTTGTCTTAAAATGTAGTTTTCGATTTTACGTAAATTCTTGGTAGACGTAACGCACGATTAGACTCTGTAGTTCCGTGCATCTCGTCTCCACGATCGCCCCAGTATTTTTAGTTTATTTTTCAGACGCCTGTAGCGAGAGATACCTTCCGGTTAAATCTCGACCGTTGATTTGCCCTGATCAAGTTCAAATTTCGAATTGATTATCAGATCTAATAATATCCCTAAGTTATATCATACTAATAATATCCCTAAGTTATATCATACGTATCAAGGGGATTTGATTCTGTCTGTTTGCACTCTCCTTTTCCCCTTACTTGCACTTCCCTATCTCTCTCTCTCCCCAAATGTTAATAAATCCTATTGCTACATATTAAAGTTTATCATATTATAACCTAAGCCCTAACCCTACCCTACGCACACAAACCTAGGCTGAATTCTTTTCTCATCCGCCACCTACATCAACCCCCACGTTCTTCTCTCTCTCTCTCTCTCTCTCTCTCTCTCTCTCTCTCTCCCTCAAACTAAGCTCGGACGCCGGCCGCCCCTAACCCACGCCGACGGCTCCCTGACCCCCGCACCGACCACCGCACAGCCCCCTCGGCCGCCTGAAACGCCATACGGCCCCACCGGCGCCGTTGACGAGCAGCAGCAGCAGCCCGCGGCTGTTGCTGTCATCCCCGACCGCCGCCTGCGCTTCCCGATCGCCGCACCGCCGTTCAAGTCACCGCTAGCAGCCCCCGCTCAGCCTCCGCAGACCGTCGGAGGGCTCCCAATCCACTGCAACAGCCGCCTGCGGCCCTGTTCGTGCGCAGCGGCCATTTGCCCCCCCCCCCCCCCCCCCCCCCCACCCGCTCGGCCGTTTTCCTCTTTCAGCGGCCTCCCGCTACTTCGGAACGACCGACGGCAGCCCTCGGCTATTGTACACCCTCGGGCGACCACCCCGACGGCCCCGTGACGTTTTACCGTGCACGACTATCTCCTTTAACCGTTGTCCGGGTTCCCGATGCCACAGATAGCTTCCTGACGTCCTCTTGCTCGCTGTTTTGGGCCCTAGACATCGTGATCACTCCGTATTTTACACCTTTTTCCCTCATGTTTGCATGCCATTTTGATCGCTCAAATCATGTTTTTCACGATTTATCGACAATTTTGCGATACTTTTCACGATTTGTTGTTTTTGTCGTATTTCAGGAGATTTGGAGCGATTTTGAGTGATTCCGAGATACACCCACTCCGGAGTGTCACCGACGACTTCCCCGAGTGGTATTTTGCTATTGGAGAGGAGCGGAAGAAGAAAGAACGTCGTAGGAGCGACGAGGAGGCAAGAACATTCAGATTGAGCATTTTTAGCATCTCACTCGGCCGAGTGAAGGAGTCACTCGGCCGAGCATCGAGACACCGCTCGGTCGGCCAGATCGGACACGCTCCAAGCAATATATCAGCGTGCACTCGGCCGAGCATCAGAAGCCCACTCGGCCGAGTGACGTATCCTGTCCGCCCGAGTGGCACTCAGACGACAGCCATCAAAAAACTCCCAAGTTACTATCTTTCGTCAGTCTGAGATCAGAAGCCCCACTCGGCCGAGTGGCAATTGCCGACAGCCCGAGTGAAGACAAGCCCATCGACCGAGTGACGACAACTCACTCGACCGAGTGACCCCCGAAGTGAAGACCCCCAAGACCCCAGACTTACTGGAAATCATCAGGGTCTATCACTCGGCCGAGCGACTTTTGTCACTCGGCCGAGTGAGCAGCGCTGCCTGTATCAGAAATCACGATTTTGGAGCTACGCAGGGGCAGTTTGGTCACGAATTTTTGGGCAGTTTTGGGGGGTACTTAACCCCAGATTCTAACCTAGTTTAGAGAGATTTTCTATTGCTTTTGGCAGCCTTTTTAGATTATATTTTTTAGAGTTTAATTCTTGTGATTGGAGATGAGAGAAAAGTGCTATTTTGTTGGATTCTTGGAAAGCTACATTGGTTTGTCTCCCTCTCTATTAAAAATCCTATTTTTATTGCTATTTTGAATATTGCTATGAATTCTATTATTGTTTCTATTGATTATTCTTCCATTAGCAATATGATTTGTGAGTAGTCTTAACGTCTTAGGGCGTGGGGATGAACCCTACGAGCCCAATTTCCGATTTGTGACGATTTGGTAGAACCATTGCTAGAATTGATTAGGGTTAGTTTGGGATCGATATAATACGGATAGCTAGGTGTTCATATCGATTGGGATTTACAAGAGATTGGATCCCAATTCGATAGGAAACCCTAGAAATCCGAATTGGGTTGAAATTGAGTTTCCTTGGTATCGGTTTGCAAGAGATTGGACCGAAACTAGGATTCTCGGTTGCAATTCTATACTGATACCCGTTTGCAAGAGATTGGACGGGTAGGAACTATCCCAACCTAGGTCGTAGCCCGAGTTTGCACGAGAGTGGGCTCGGGATGCGATTGAACGATGACGTTGATCCTAATGCTAGCTTACCTAGGCTAGGGTTTGCAAGAGATTGGGCCCGAGCCTAGGTTTGCTATAGACCGGTAACAACGCGAGAGCGTGAGCTAGGTTTTACATTTAGTTGCAACTAGTTCACCCGACATTCTACCCTAGCAATTGTGAAACCGATGAATCACAATGACGAGATACGGTGAGTAGCGGGGATTCCCTATTCCCTAGGCGTCTTTATTTGATTTTATATCTCTTTACATTGTTTGACGATTGTGACAACATCGCCGAAAGGCAATTTCCCACTTTTCTGTCCCTATAGCCAGGTTGGCCGGAGAAGGCACTATCATACGTCCTCCCTATGTTCGATACCCGCTCGCCGCTACACCGTGCGCTTGCGGTAAAACTACACGGTCGCTCTTTAGGGTGTACGCCTGGGCGCGATCAAGTTTTTGGCGCCGTTGCCGGTGAGTGCGTTTTGACAGAGTTTGATTTGGATCACCTGGACATTTCTCTTCGATTTCTTTCTTTATTGCTTCATTCTTTTCTAACTCTGTTTACAGCCCCATTTTGCAATCCCTCCCGAAATTCTCCACAGAATCATAACAGGTAAAATGGGGGATGCAATTCCAATGACTGAGTCTGGCCAGGGAGGTGATGAATCTTTTGCAGAGCTCCTCAAGGAACTTATTGATTAGGTCTACGCTACCGGAGCTTTTGCTATTAATATCGAGGACCCCGTCGAACAACTGTTTGCTAGCTTCGTGATGGATCAAATCTCCCCGGATGGGACTATTGGGGGCGATATCAGAGTTGATGTGAGGAACGACAAGCTATATTTTGAAGGCGATAGAACATGTGTCGAAGAGTACTACACTCCCGAGGAACACTTCGAACAAACCGATACTCAGGGAGATACACTCTATGACCCACACTCTTGCATTTATGAATCTGCTGACGTATTTCTTGATCTCATGAATGAACCGGAGCAAGGTGGTGGCCCTATCGATGCAGGCGCAGAATCGGAGAGCGTCTATTCCGATGCACCGTCCTCACTAGGAAGCAAGTCTGAGCCTCCACTCGAGAGTGAGCTAAATTCAGATATCGAAGGAGAAGCCAAATTCACACGAGATGACGAAGTAAAGGGTATGGAACCCTTTGAGGTAGAGCTCAAACAATTACCGCCGAATCTAAGGTATGCTTTCTTGGGTAGTAAATTGACCTTCCCGGTGATTGTAAATGCCCACCTTGGCCAAGACCAACTTGAAAAATTATTAGAAGTCCTTAGGGATCACAAGGATGTCCTTGGTTACACAATCTCTGATCTTAAGGGAATAAGCCCTAGGCTATGCACGCATAGGATCCACTTGGAAAACACTGAAGCCTCTTCTATTGAGCCTCAAAGGCGGTTGAACCCTAATATGAAAGAGGCAGTGAAAAAGGAAATCCTAAAATTGCTTGATGCTGGAATTATCTATCCGATCTCTTATAGTAGATGGGTTAGCCCCGTTCACGTCGTCCCCAAGAAAGGGGGGATGACCGTTATAAAAAATGATAAAGGAGAACCCATTTCTACTCGCACTGCCACGGGATGGCGAATGTGCATAGATTATAGAAAACTAAATAAAGCCACCCGAAAAGACCATTACCCATTGCCCTTCATTGATCAAATGCTCGAACGCCTAGCTAAACATAAATACTTTTGTTATTTGGATGGGTATTCGGGATTTTTCCAAATCCCTTTGCACGAAGATGACCAGGAAAAAACCACTTTCACCTGCCCCTATGGTACCTATGCCTACCGTAGGATGCCCTTCGGTCTTTGTAATGCTCCTGCAACCTTTCAGAGATGCATGACATCCATTTTTTCCGATTACATTGAAAATATAATGGAAGTCTTTATGGATGATTTCTCGGTTTATGGGAGCGAGTTTGATTCTTGTTTGGCTAATCTCACTAAAGTTCTTAAAAGGTGCCAACAAAATAATCCAACTCTGAACTGGGAGAAGTGCCACTTCATGGTCACGGAAGGTATAGTTCTTGGGCACCTTGTCTCCTCGAGATGGATTGAGGTAGATAAGGCAAAAATTGAGGTAATCGAGAAACTCCCTCCTCCTATTAATGTTAAGGGCATTAGAGGCTTTCTTGGTCATGCGGGGTTTTACCGCCGCTTTATCAAGGATTTTGCCTTGATTGCCCGACCTCTTACTTCCTTGCTCGCTAAAGATACTCCTTTTATTTTTTCAGGCGAATGCTTGCAAGCCTTCAATACCTTGAAGGAAGCACTAGTTTCCGCACCCATCATACAACCACCGGATTGGAGCCTTCCCTTTGAGCTAATGTGTGATGCTAGCGACCAAGCCATTGGAGCGGTATTGGGACAAAGGAAAGATAGGAAGCTTCATGCAATATTCTATGCGAGCAAGACATTGGATGACGCGCAGAAAAACTATACAACTACCGAAAAAGAGCTTCTAGCGGTCATCTATTCCATCGAGAAGTTTCGCTCCTACCTCCTTGGTTCCAAGGTGATTGTCCACACCGACCATGCGGCACTGAAATATCTTCTAAACAAGAAGGAGGCCAAACCTCGGTTAATTAGGTGGATACTCTTGTTGCAAGAATTCGATTTGGAGATCAGAGACAAGAAAGGTACGGGCAATGTTGTGGCGGATCATTTGTCTAGGCTTATTCGCGACAAGGAGGATGAGAGTTTACCTATCGACGACACATTCGTGGATGAGAGGCTATACACCATAAGGCCCGGGGAAGTGCCTTGGTACGCAGACTTCGTCAATTACTTGGCTTGTGGAATTATACCGTGTGGGATGCCCACGCAACAAAAGAGGAGATTTTTGCATGAGGTCCGTAGCTATTTTTGGGAAGATCCATACCTCTTCAAGATATGCAAAAATAGTGTTATTCGGAGGTGTGTTTCTAAGGAGGAGGAAACGTCTATCATTTTGCATTGCCACGGTATGCCATGCGGGGGACATCATGCCGCCTCTAAGACTACCGCTAAGATTTTGCAGAGCGGATTCTTCTGGCCAACAATGTTCAGAGACACCCACAACTTTGTGAAGGGGTGTGATAGATGCCAACGGACTGGGAATATTTCCAAACGTAATGAGATGCCAATGAGGCCCATCCAAGAAATTGAGCTTTTTGATTGTTGGGGAGTGGACTTCATGGGACCATTTCCGTCAAGCAACGGTAACAAGTATATCATATTGGCCGTTGACTACGTCTCCAAATGGGTGGAAGCAATCGCCACCCCTACCAATGATGCAAGGGTTGTTTCTAAATTTTTCAAGCAGAATATCTTCCCATGCTTCGGGGTGCCTCGTACCTTGATAAGCGACGGGGGGAGCCATTTCATAGAAAACAAGTTCGAAGCCATGCTGAAGAAGTACGGAGTAAACCATAGAGTTGGCATGGCATATCACCCCCAAACGAGCGGCCAAGTGGAGGTCTCGAATAGAGAGATAAAGCAAATTCTTGAGAAGATCGTAGATCGATCTAGAAAGGATTGGTCAATGAAGTTAAACGATGCTCTATGGGCATATCGCACAGCTTTTCGCACTCCCATCGGCACCACACCGTTCTGACTTGTTTATGGGAAAGCCTGTCACTTGCCGGTAGAGCTGGAACACCGCACGTATTGGGCCATCAAGACCCTCAATTACGATTATAAGAGTGCGGCGGTGAGGCGACTCTTGGACATCAACGAGCTTGATGAGATTAGGAGAGATGCCTACGAGAGCTCGAGAATTTACAAAGAAAGGACCAAGATTCTCCACGATGCACGCATAACTGTTACGGACTTCAAAGTCGGAGACAAGGTCTTGCTATATAACTCCCGGCTCCGACTATTTCCTGGTAAATTGAGGTCATGGTGGTCCGGACCTTTCACCATCAAGCACATGCAACCGGGAGGAGCTTTTGAGTTAGAAAGCAAAGACGGAGCCACATTCAAAGTAAATGGACAAAGGCTCAAGCATTATTCCGAGGGAGTCCCTATGGGGGAAATAAGTAGAATATATCTGCTTAAGGGACAGCCGGATGATCTTTCATACCTCCTTGACGTGGTCATTGAGGAGGCGATCCCCCATTCCATCGGCGCAATATTCAAGGATGATTTTGAGGAAGGGCCGGACTTGGGCCAAGAAGAAAAGATGGAGCACTCCCCCGATCTCTCCGTAGAAATTGATGAAGGCGACACTGATGTCGCAAGAATACGAGAGATTTGCAAGCTCTCAAAGGTGAGGACTCCGAAGAAAGCTCCACCGATACGGAAATCGGTGTCACCGGTGAAGCCAAGGCCCGGAGCAAGCACTAGCTTGGGGGAGCCACCCCCCAACACTACCCGAGACGAAAGATCACTGAGGAAGAACATGCCGCCACAACATCCAAATCCAAGCGTCCTTCCCGATAAATTCGACGGGTGCATCTCATATGCACCCAATATCCCGCATTAAATTGAATATCCAAGGGGGTCGACCTCAAGACCTTAAACGAGCGCTTGTCGGGAGGCAACCCGACGGTTATCGCTTTATTTTTACTTTGTTTTTTTATTTTTGTTTTAGAAATTATTAGTGTTTTGAGTCATTTGCCTGAAAAATTCGTGATAACGGGTCCTATTTTTCTTTGACAGGAGAGGAGAAAGGGATATCTATCATTAGGATGATGAACACGGCGACAAAGAGCGCTCCAGGGATGCGCTCGCTGCTTAGGAGAAGGAAGAAATCAACTGGAGAAAGAAAAACAGAGATCAGAGCCCAAACAGAGCCAAACAGCAGAAAACAGGAGTCACTCGGCCGAGTAGAATATCCCCTCGGCCGAGTACATAAGTTCGTCCGCCCGAGCGGCGCACCAACGAGGGAAGTCTGCTGTACCCAACTCTCTGTTTCTTTTCTTGATTTCAGTATAATTGCCACTCAGCCGAGTATATGTCTTCACTCGGCCGAGTGAAACTGATACGCTCCTAGGGCGAGAACTGCCGAGTAGCTTGTGCCACTCGGCCGAATGGACTTATTCCACTCGGCCGAGGGTGGCAAAGCCACTCGGCCGAGTCTTAAGCGGGGAGTAATTTTTAAAAATATTTTCGTTACTGTCACTCGACCGAGTGGCACATTCACTCGGCCGAGTCGTAACATCTCCGATATAAGAGACGCGGGCTCGGCGCGGAATTCGAAGCGTTACTTTTTGTTTTCTCGCCCGAGCCCGAGCCCGATCAGCTCCCGATCACCCAACTCGCTGTCACTCACCCGACTGCCTCGCCGACGACGGCACTCGGCCGACCACTGACGCCGACGACCGCCGGACCTCCGACCGAGTCGCCGGCAACTCCCTCGCCACCGGCCGAGCTCCGGTATGCCCAAATTTTGCCCATTTTCTCCTATTTCTTGTATTTTTCGACGATCCATGGGCTAATCGAACCCCTACACCAAATTAACTTCAACATTTATCTATTATACCCCTAACCCCCCATACATTTTGAATATTACTCGCTGATATCTTCGTTTGATGTGCAGGCTATATTGGGGAGCTTATGGGAGCCTAGGGGAGCTTCCGAGAAGCGTTTTTGGCTTCGTGGAGGCGGCGTCTTCGCACGCATCCACTATTTTGCTCTCACGGCATGTTACGGTATACTCGTTCCACTTACTTTCGCACGCCGCGTTTTTTCTATTTTTTGGTGAGTACCCGGGGCCCACATGCCGCCCCGGACACGGCCACGCACCAGGAGAGCTTCCGCCAAGCGGAAGCGGCCGGATGAGCCCGGCCCCTCCCACGAGATGGAGGACTCTCCTCTGCCTACACCACCTCACCCCGCACAGACACAGCCTGCAGACCCCGTTCACCCCGCACAGCCGCAGCCTGCAGTCCCCGTTCACCCCGCACAGCCACTCCCTGCCGACCCACTGCCACCACCGGCTCCACTTGTCGGGCCGCTGGGGATTACGTTTCGAGACGACGCACACCGCGTCGTTTTTGAGCGCATTTCCCAGCGCTCGATTGTACCCTCCAGGTTCGCACACCTTGCAGACCTAGGACGCCTGGGGGTACTTGAGGGGATGCTCACGTTGTATGACAACGTGGGTTGGCGAGATTTTTTCCAAGTGTCGGCGGACACCTTCATCCGTCCGACACTTGAGGTGCTGAGTTCTATAGCCCGGACCGACGAGGGATGCTCGTTTAAGTTTATGGACCGAGAGTGCCAGGTCACTCTCGGTATGATGAGTGCATTCTTTTCGTGGCCTGATATCCCCGGGGCCGACCGTGGTTACGCCCCCACTCACATCCCCCCACCTTCCTTCGATTCCTATGCTTTCTGGGCCCGGATCACGGGTTTACCAGTTGCCTTGGACCCTAGTAGGGCCAAGGCCTCGGCCATCGTCCACCCCTGCCTCCGCATAGCTCAGCGCCTTATGGCGACTACTTTTTTGGCGAGGTATGATCCTGGGACGATGTCCACGTCGGAGCTTTATATGCTCTATGCGATGACGCGCCCCAGAGTTCTAGCTAGGGGGAGTGACGAGTTGGTCCCCGCTGTCGTGATTGATATCGCGAGCTGGTTTTTGGACCGCATCATCGTATCGGTGGGCGCTCTCTCATCGATATGTTGCGGCGGTCTGATCACCCTGCTCGCCCTGATGATCGGCGAGGACCTACCGGCTGATTTGCGTCGTTCTTCGGGCCGCACTTCACTGTCTATAGACGTCATGGCCCGGATGAAGATGCTTCGTCCGCACGGCCAGCGGCACTGGGTTTGGTTGCACGGTCCCTACGGTGCTGACTACATGATCCTTCCGAGCCCAGCTTGGACACACTTAGGACCAGCATACGATGACTGGCTTCCGACAATGGATCTCCTGATCCCCGCCACCTACGTGCTTGAGGCCGAGGAGGCTGAGCAGGCCCACGCTGCACCCGTTGACCCCGTGGCCCCTCAGCCTGTGCATGATATTTCTGCTGTCCCCGACACCATTGTCCACACTTCTGCCGGTGTCAGGAGTACACTTGCTGAGCCCACCACCACTCCCACCACAGTTGGCCCTCTGTCCGTTGAGCCCCTTTGCTCCGCACTACCCGAGCGCCCACCTACTTTTGTTGAGAGCGGAGAGCCTTCTTTCGCTGCCGTCGTGGAGACCATGGCCAGTATGATCTCCGCTGGGATTTCGCCTTTTGGACCCCATACTGCCTCCCCAGCAGTTGTCACTTCTGTCTCCAACGTGGCCGTACTATCTGAGAGTGTCGTGACGTCTGTTCCCACGTCAGTGTCACTGACCTCTCTTGTCGCCTCGTCGCCATTTTTGTCTTACACTTCCGCTGCTGCTGCTTCCACCTCACACCAGCCTGCGCCCCAGCCTCGCACTAAGGCTAGGCCCCCACTTGTGAGCACATCACCCTTCCTCCACATGCCTGCTGAGCCCATCCACTACACCACCCGAGTCCGCCAGCCCCGTCCTGCACAGCACAGACACGTGCGTCCCTCTGCACCACCTCCCCCCGACACTGTACTTCAGAGCATTCGTGCTCTTGAGGGGGGCGGTGAGTGGCCTCAGCGGTGACCTCAGGACCCTGTCTGCCACAGTCACCGCTATGGCCAGCCGCTTCGACCTACTTCCGGGCATTCACTATTACCTCACTCAGATTCTCGAGCGGCTTCCTCACGTACCGACCTCACCCACACCTACCCAGCAGATACCCACACCCACTCCTACACACACCCAACCTGCTTCCACACCCATACCCACACCCACCCAGCAGACTATTCCCCAGCCACCACCACCACCACCTCCACCTCCGCCTCAGGACGGAGATGGCGCAACACCACCCTCTTAGGCACCCTTGATGCCATTGATCTTTTTTACCGTCATGCTGCCCGTCTCTGCTTGGTCCTGATGATTTTTGCCCAACTCACCCTACCCTCACTGTTTTTGGGTCTACATTTTGATCATATCTAGCTTTATCATTTTTGGGAGAGAGTGAGAGACTTTTTGGTGTGACACTCTTATATCTGATTCACTCCTATATCTGCATGCATCATGTCCGCATCATATTTTCATTTTGTTATTTTTATTTCTTTTTCATCATGCATGCATCCGCACCTACCCCTACCACTACACGTCTCTCGGTGTGCCACACTTCGCACATTAAGGACACTGGGCACTTTAGCTTGGGGGAGTGAGTTCTCACGCTTTTCGATTTACCACCTTTATTTTTAGTTTTTTCACGCCATTTTCCGCATTTGCACGCATTTTTCATCACTTTTCCTTTTTCTTTTCCTTTTACCATGCATCACGTTTTTCTCATTTTCTTCGTGTGCCGCATTGTAAATAGTCTTGTTTTCCCTTTTTTATCTTTATTTCTTTCATCTCATGCTAGAGATGACTTTTCTATGATGATGATGACGTGGAGTTAGCTTTCTCTATATGCATGCTATATTTGTCATGTCTTAGCTTTTATTTCTGATATCATATGCTATGATCTGCCTTGCATTTAGAGATAGTAACCCACACTTTTTCCGCATGAAAATGGATGAAATTCTATTATTAGCTGAGTCTGAATATTCATATGTATGCTATCGTAGAAAACACACCAAGATTCACGCATTGAATGCTTATATCTGGAGTACCGTTTTATTTTCCTATATCACTTCTATTTGCATGACTTGTACACTTCACTTCAGGATGATTGAATGATGTTAGCTATGATAAATCTGGATTAGTTTGCTTTTTTGAGATCGAAACCGAGTAGATTAGATTACCATGCTGAAGTCGTCATGCACGTCTTATAGAGTGAACTGAGAGACATATTTATTTCTTTCTCCACATATCTTGAACGTTAATTCTCTATTTTAAAATCATTGGTGAATCTCCCCTTAGCGATTCTAGTATTTGGCATTTCCCCCGTTACTAAATTCCTAGCTCCAAATTTCCCGAAACCAAAAAGAAAAAGTAAAATTCTTGTATATCCTTCCCTCTCTTTTGATTTGGGATCATTTGTGTATATATGCTAAAAAAAGAGAGAAAAGAAAGAAAAGAAAAGAAAAAGATATGAGAAAAAGAAAAGAGAAAAGAAAGAAAAGAATCTCAATAAACAATCCCATCTCATATACTCTCTCTTTCTTCCCTCTTTTTGTTTTTATTTTTATTTTCTTTTGCATTTGGAGCTTCAAAAGAAATGGGGAATGTAAATACAGTTTTGTATGTGCCACCACGCTTATAGATAAGCCTGGGGGAGAGAATCCAATGATGTGTGAGAGAGTGACTACCTGACGGTGCATGATAACCTAGGCTAAGTAATATTCTATACTCGGTGAGATTGTTTTAGCTTCACGAAATCCAGAAATCTACGCCTAGCACTCATTTCATGAAATCCACGCTTTTTTATTCTTTCTATTCTATTGCGTGATATTCTTATACTCCTCATAGAAAGCATTCAATTGAAAAGTGTGTGATCTGCGATATTGTATACCGCTTTAGATGATTCAGACAATGTTAATCTTAGAATTATTCCATTTTTCATGCTATATCAATATTCTTGGGTTTTCTATTTCTATTTGCATTATTATACTATGATATTGAAATAAAAATCTTTGACATGTGTTTTACAATCGATGCATGCTATATGAGTAAGCAAACCCACGTCCTGAGAAAAATGATCTAGCAGCTTCCCTCTTTGCTTTCTTCTTTCTTCTTCGTTTTTCATTTTCCTTTTTTTCCATCTTTTTCATTTTCTGAATGCACCGGGTTCGCCTTTTACTTATCTTCCTCGAGGACGAGTAAGAGGTAAGCTTGGGGGATTTTGATCACTCCGTATTTTACACCTTTTTCCCGCATGTTTGCATGCCATTTTGATCGCTCAAATCATGTTTTTCATGATTTATCGACAATATTGCGATACTTTTCACGATTTGTTGTTTTTGTCGTATTTCAGGAGATTTGGAGCGATTTTGAGTGATTCCGAGATACACCCACTCCGGAGTGTCACCGACGACTTCCCCGAGGGATATTTTGCTATTGGAGAGGAGAGGAAGAAGAAAGAACGTCGTAGGAGCGACGAGGAGGCAAGAACATTCAGATTGAGCATTTTTAGCATCTCACTCGGCCGAGTGAAGGAGTCACTCGGCCGAGCATCGAGACACCGCTCGGCCGGCCAGATCGGACACGCTCCAAGCAATATATCAGCGTGCACTCGGCCGAGCATCAGAATCCCACTCGGCCGAGTGACGTATCCTGTCCGCCTGAGTGGCACTCAGACGACGGCCATCAAAAAACTCCCAAGTTACTGTCTTTCGTTAGTCTGAGATCAGAAGCCCCACTCGGCCGAGTGGCAATTGCCGACAGCCCGAGTGAAGACAAGCCCATCGGCCGAGTGACGACAACTCACTCGACCGAGTGACCCCCGAAGTGAAGACCCCCAAGACCCCAGACTTATTGGAAATCATCAGGGTCTATCACTCGGCCGAGCGACTTTTGTCACTCGGCCGAGTGAGCAGCGCTGCCCGTAGCGGAAATCACGATTTTGGAGCTACGCAGGGGTAGTTTGGTCACGAATTTTTGGGCAGTTTTGGGGGGTATTTAACCCCAGATTCTAACCTAGTTTAGAGAGCTTTTCTATTGCTTTTGGCAGCCTTTTTAGATTAGATTTTTTAGAGTTTAATTCTTGTGATTGGAGAGGAGAGAAAAGTGCTATTTTGTTGGATTCTTGAAAAGCTACATTGGTTTGTCTCCCTCTCTATTAAAAATCCTATTTTTATTGCTATTTTGAATATTGCTATGAATTCTATTATTGTTTCTATTGATTATTCTTCCATTAGCAATATGATTTGTGAGTAGTCTTAACGTCTTAGGGCGTGGGGATGAACCCTACGAGCCCAATTTCCGATTTGTGACGATTTGGTAGAACCATTGCTAGAATTGATTAGGGTTAGTTTGGGATCGATATAATACGGATAGCTAGGTGTTCATATCGATTGGGATTTGCAAGAGATTGGATCCCAATTCGATAGGAAACCCTAGAAATCCGAATTGGGTTGAAATTGAGTTTCCTTGGTATCGGTTTGCAAGAGATTGGACCGAAACTAGGATTCTCGGTTGCAATTCTATACCAATACCCGTTTGCAAGAGATTGGACAGGTAGGAACTATCCCAACCTAGGTCGTAGCCCGAGTTTGCACGAGAGTGTGCTCGGGATGCGATTGAACGATGACGTTGATCCTAATGCTAGCTTGCCTAGGCTAGGGTTTGCACGAGATTGGGCCTGAGCCTAGGTTTGCTATAGACCGGGAACAGCGCGAGAGCGTGAGCTAGGTTTTACATTCAGTTGCAACTATTTCACCCGACATTCTACCCTAGCAATTGTGAAACCGATGAATTACAATGACGAGATACGGTGAGTAGCGGGGATTCCCTATTCCCTAGGCATCTTTATTTGATTTTATATCTCTTTACATTGTTTGACGATTGTGACAACATCGCCGAAAGGCAATTTACCACTTTTCTGTCCCTATAGCCAGGTTGTCCGGAGAAGGCACTATCATACGTCCTCCCTGTGTTCGATACCCGCTCGCCGCTACACCGTGTGGTTGCGGTAAAACTACACTGTCGCTCTTTAGGGTGTACGCCTGGGCGCGATCATATCGTCCCCCTTGTGCTCGCTGTTTCACGGCTTCTTGACGCCGCCAACGTCTCTTACGGACCGCTATCGGGCTCGTCTCGCTGTCCGTGCTTTCCGAAGCCACTAGATGTCTCCCAGACGTTACTTTGCTCGCTGTTTTTGCCGTCAGACTGACCGTGCTCACTGCCCGCACTTCGTTGCTGCCCGGACGAGTCTCACTACGCTACTCGTAGCCGAGACGCCGCAGGCGACGCAGATCTTCTACTGTTCAGACGCTACGTCCATCCTACATCAAACACCGGAGAGGTTGGTCCCCCGAACTCGTTGTAAACCCACACCGTAGCAAACATTGAACCCTAAACTAAAATTTGACAACTTGAACTAAATTTACTGTCAGTATCTGTAAAACACTGCTCACCGTAGAAAGATCGACAATCGGACAATTTTCTGTGCACATAGGATAGTACTCGATCTAGGTTGAACGAAACACCAAGAATGTGAATTTGACGAATAGGGTAGTCCCGACAATCTAGAAACAAACCCTAAATAGGACTTATTGAAAAACGCGACTTGACACCGTCACCGTTACCCTATTTCAGACGGACTACCGAGGACGCGACGCCTGGACGAGACGCTCCGGACGGACGACACGCTCTCCACCGCAGGTAAGTGTACTCACTTGCTCTTTCGGCCGTGTCAAGGCCTTAGACTGCTAGAACTGTTAAACTGTGAACAAAGAAAACCTGATGTGAAATGATAGCGTCCGGGTCACCCTCGACGACTTAGACTTGACGAAGAAGTCTAAGCTCGACAACAGCTACTTCTGACACAGTATGGTTAACTTGTGTGTGCATGCGTGTGGACCCCCTAGAATAACATTTCCCTGTGTGTCATGTCCTATTACACAAAAAGCCTTCGGGCGTTTCGGATGCTCTCCATGCGAGAGTAATCCCTGTTACAAAAAAAGCCTCCGGGCGTTTCGGATGCTCTCCATGCCAGAGTGATCCCTGTTACACAAAAAGCCTCCGGGCGTTTCGGATGCTCTCCACGCGAGAGTGATCCCTGTTATACAAAAATCCTACGGGCGTTTCGGATGCTTCTCTAGCGGAAGTGATCCCTGTACTTTCTTGTCCTGAGCTCCTGGGTTGGGGTAGGGTTGAGCGTGCGCACGGAGAGAGGGTCTGACCCCCCTCGAACTGTAAGGCATGAACCCTTCATGTCACATGTGTCTTGTCCCGTCTTGACTTGTCCTGTCTTGTCCAGTCACTCTTAGGTTAGTCCCGCAGTCGATAGCACACGCTACGACTACTGCTTGCTACGCTTTACTTTCCTACTGCGTTACTTCCTTTTTGTTACACTGTTATAACCCCAGCATGTTAATCAACCAGTAAAATGATGTTTAATATTTCGGTACACTTACAGTAGAGTCTGACCTCTTTTGTAGACTTTACTTGACGTACAGTTCCTTTCTTTTGGTGCTGTACGTCAGGTGTCGAGCCAGAGTACGTTGACGAGGCGGACATGCTAGAGTACGTAGAGACGGAGGACGTCGATCCCGAGTACGTGCCCGAGGAGGACCAGAGCTAGAGGTCTTCACGTTGCTGTTCCAGATTCATCGCTGCTGATTAGTTGGGTGCGTAGCACCATCTACTTTCTGTCTAGGTTGGGTGCTTGCACCGGTAGTTTACTTTCAGTTGTTGTAGCCGAGTAAGGCTATGTTGGACTCTCAGTACTCTGGATTGATAAATTTGGAATAAAATAAATGTTTTCTTTTTCAGTACTTTTATTGTTCTGTACTAACATGCAGGGACCTGTTCCTTCGTCTTGGAGTACCACACAGACGCTTATTGGGTCCGAGCTTCTTAGCTCCGACCTAAGCGGGCCTTCGTCACGCTTCGCCTCTGTCGTTTGCGAAGTGGGGCTTGACACGTTTTCTGGGAACGGTGGTGCCCAGTGGGGTGATTGGCATGGCGATGCCTTCACCGGTGATTTGGACCGACACCCCGCGGGTGGCGACGCCTCCCCCGGTGGTGGAGGTAGTCACGGAGTATGTGCTGGAGGGGAGGAGCGGTCCACCCTAAGTCCCCTGGCGTAAGTTCTCCAAGGGAAGTCGGGGAGTGGAAGGCGGGCTGCTCCATGTGTAAGAGGAATAACTCGTCGGTGATCCGCCTGTGAGAGGAAGAATTCGTCGGGAAGGAGAGGTCCGGTATCAACAGAGGGCCTATCTAACGATCGGGCCAACGGGAGGTTTCTTTTGAGAGGGGAGGAGTGGCTAGAGGCAAATCGTCCCTAATGCCCTGGTTTGTGAGGAGAGATCGAATACGGGTGCGTCTCGCCCCCTTTCAAACTTCTTGGTAAGGCTTTTCTCTCTTTGCTTTGAGCAATTATGTCTCAGCGTTGAGCAATTAAGTAAGCGGCTACAAAACCACTCATACCTCAGAATTACTCACCGCACACAACCACTCAAACTCAGAATAAGCTCACCGCACAAAACCACTCAAAACTCAGAATTGCTCAGCGCACAAATCCACTCAAAACTCAAAATTTCTCATCGCACAGAACCACTCAAACTCAAAATTGCTCACCGCACACAACCACTCAAAAATCAAAATTGCTCAGAGCACAAAACCACTCAAACCTCAGAATTGCTCACCGCACACAACCATTTTTTTCCCAGTGAGGGTGACCTGCCACAAAGTTCTCTAATGGGTCACAGTTGCTCATGCTTTTGAGGACATTTGTGTCATTTTTTGGGTCAAAAGGTCTCCCTGAGAGCTTTCAAATCGCTCCAGCTACATCAATTCTCTCCCATCGCAATTAAGAGTCTCTTCATATGTCTGATATCAATCCGTCGTATATGCATAAGCAGTCTTTTGTATATTCACGAGAACCCCTCTGTGGCATGACGGGGTCTTTGATGTAGCCACACATTAACTCTACTTCTGTCTCATCAATTTAATTCGCTGCCATGCGTTCTGCGTTATGCGCATTGATCAATTCCCATTTTCTATGCGTTCTACGCAGTGAGAAATTATAAAAGTTACTCGCTTCTGTATTATTTAGCCCGGTGTGCGCGTCGAATAAAATGTATTAAAAAATCTTAGTGGAGAGTAGTATTGTTGGGAATAAATTTTCATAATGTGATCAAGGCGAAAAACCGTAGGGTTTCATTGTTTTGTGCGGAGAGTAATTAACCTATTTTGATACACATGGTAGAATAATTGGGATTACGTGATTTTCGCTTTGGAATTACGTGGTTTGCGCGTTGAATATAAATGTTGATTCCCGAGATCCATTGCATTACTACAGGATCACGGACTTTTTATACGCTTCATTTTGATTGGTCCAATTTCCCCTATAAATGGCGGACAACGAGCACTCATCTTCTCACAACTTCGTCTACTTTCTTCTATCATCATCTTCTTTATTTGCCCACACAACCTCTGTATGGAAACAATAAGTCCTTCAGCTATTCGTGCATGCTTGATATAGATATGGACGATAGCATTCATCCAGTACTCTTTTCACGTAAAGGTAAATGGTTCATGTTGGAAACTTATGTAGCGAAGGGCTATCGTCCATTTATAATCAAGCATCCCCGACAATGCTGGGGGGTGTTGTAACTGTGTTGTAAAGAAAATTTGACCCAAACAGCACTATGAAAAATGTGTACGATGATCATACCATATTCTTTTGGGGGGATATTGGTTATGCTGTCTCACATGTTTCAAGAAAGCTGCTGGGTGTTGTACCATGTAAGATTGTTATTCCCTCCTATTATGAATTGTGGCTATGTATTTGTTTTGTGTGTCTTGCTATACACTCCATATCCCTCTCCATCTCCTCCATCAAACCCTTCATCCTTTCATTATACATCATCTTTGACGCACAGACACTCCATCATATACTTTCCGATCTCTTACACTCCCAAACACAACTTCTTATGCAACCCTGTGTTGTTTTACATCGTCTCCGGTAACGGAGTTCCAATCGGTGTCTTTTGTCCTGACTTCAGGTTACAACGACGACATCAATGACGGTAATAAGCGAAACGGTCTGCCTACTTTCCAATTCACGGCGTCTCCTACAAAGGACAAAGTGCCACGTCAATGCACACATCTGGTATGACAATCATCTTGAGCAGATCAGGGCAGAAATTCGGCAACTGTAACGTAGATGCTGAGCACATTGCCCGTGTGGTACATCGCCACAAGGGAATCGGTGTTCCAGGCGTTGTGTATGACACAGCTACATACTTGACTGCAGGTTATAACGACGCGACACTCATATCCAGCCGATGATGGCAGAAAATCGGCAACGACGTTAATAAACGCAAAGAAGATGGGCGCCCGATGAACTCGCGAAAGTTGAAGGGGGAAGCACGCAGATCACGTGCCACTTCATTGCAAACATCTAGGAAGACAATCATATGTATCAGTTTGTAAGAGTAAAGGCATATGTATCAGTTTGGATCTGTATCTGTACGTACTTCAGTATATTAGAATGGGTTGGTCATTTTGGAAAGGTCACCTTTTGAATATGTATCAGCGTTAATCTAAAAGTTTACATGCAGTTTCTGAATCAGATTGACTAGGTATCAGATTTAATATAAAATGTCTTCAGATTGAATAAGTATCGGTCTTAATCACAATTAGGTAAAGTTTCCAAGTGAAGTTTGACTGTTGGCATGTTGCGGAATCACAATATTAGTATGATGAAAATTGGAATGTGAATGATTGACCGTTGGAACAAAAATTACAGCATCCAACAAATATGCTCAAAGCGCACAACGGGCAAAATTATCCAAACGGGGCGCGTTGAGCAAATGCGCTATCGACACAACTTTAGCTCAACGCGCACAACGGGCATAATTCTACTAGGTGTGCGCGTTTAATAATTGTTCATAAACTAACTTATATGCTCAAAAAGCGAACACCTGGCTTTCCTTTTTGTGCGCTTTGAGCAATTATGTTATGGCATAGAAAATTGCTAAATGCGCAGACTTGCTTCATTTGAGGTTTTGCACGTTGATGAGATTTGTATTCCAAACGGAATTGTCACTGAGCATAAAGGGCATAATTTTGCACGTTGTGCGCATTGCGCTATTTTTTAGTGGTTATTAGTTTATCCCAACACGCACAACATAGACAGGCATTAATCATTATTGAGCAGAACATCCGGCTGGTAGTAATCCGCTGTATATTAACGATCACTGCTCTGTATATTCACCAGCACTGCTCTGCAGACTCGAGGGGTCTCTTAGTTAGACCAAAGGTTCCACTATATCGCCGTTGTACGCTGTGAGCAATTTTGTTAACCATTAAAAATTTGCACGATGCGAGCGGCAATTAATGTGGAGATATCAGTAAATTTTATTGAGTGGGCGAGTAGGAGTTTTTTTCGGCTTAACAAAATTGCTCACCGCGCACAACCGGTCAAAATTATTTGTTCTGATCGTGGTGAATGGCGAGCAATTGTAGTAACCACTAACAAATTGGCTAATAAAGGCGCTCAACGGGCAAAACTTATCAATGGGAGTTTGTGGTAAGCAATTTTATCAGACAATAACATATATGATACAATAACCTTATTCTAACTTGGACTATTTGACACACTAACAATGATACATTCTCATCGCATAACAATTTGGAACAAATGTTGATGTTATTAAAAAATACTTATAGCGCAAAACCTGCACTAATATTGCCAGTTCTGCGCGTTGAGCAATTTTGTAGGTAAAGACATAATTACTCAAAGCGCAAAACAGGTAATATTACTGCAGTGTTATGCTCGGTGTAATTGGTATGATACACAACATCAATCCATAATGATGATGACATTTGCACGTTTCGGAAGCCATGATAAAATTTCATCCTACAAAGTGGTCAATTTGTTTACAAAAAACTTATTACATTGATCAAACGTTTTATCTTACAGATACTAAATAGAATCAGCGATAGCAATATCCGTACCTTCTACCTTCTCAACGAATGGCTGCATCCTCTGCTCATAACCAGCTGGCCATCCATCGGCCACAGCGTCATGCGTTCTTGTCCACACAAGTGAAGTCGGAGGGACATGACCAGTTGGGTCAAGTTTAACGAAAACAAAGTGATTACTGTTCACATGACCCAACGTTATGTGGAGTCTGGAGGCTCGGTTTACTGGAGGACTTCTCAATGGAAAAAATGTCACACACATCGTAGGTGCAATCAATGTACTACACAGTTGTAGCATGAGGCAATGACATGTGCCATGTCTGGCATCTGCATCCATTTATCCTCTCCTGCACGTGCATCAGTAATAAGATAGTTCACTGCCTTCAAATTATAATTATATGTAGCCTTACCCATAACACGCCAGTATAAGGCGCTGTATGTCCGCATCTCACGGAGCAATTCAGTTCTGACAGTCAGCCAATCGGATTGATCCAAGCCCAACTGAACTGTCACAGCTCTATACCCACAGTTGCCATCTGCATCCACGTCTACGTAGCCCACTATGAGGGATTATAGACTGGGAGGAAAATCCAAATAATATGGTATGCGGAAGTTGGCAGGCAAATCATCAACATAATCATCACGGGGAAACAAAGGTGTTGGCTTCTTTATTTGAAGTTTCAGACGCCTACTACTTTCCTTCACAGGCCTCCTCTTCAGTTTAGGCTTCTCCTTCACCGCCGCCCTATGCTCCGCAATTGAATGCAACAGTGGAGCCTTAACAGGCTTCCTCCTAACTATAGGCTTCTCCGTCTCATCCGAAACATGATCAAAAATCTCATCAACCAGTGGAGAAATTTGTTTAAGCATGACATCCATCTCCTCGTGCTCATCAAAATACGAGGCCACAGCCGTCTCCTCCTCCCTCCCAGCAGTCTGAGCATCCACATTATGATCCCACATCTCCACCGTCGCCCCCAACTCCAACGTAAGCTCAGCTTTCATCAACCCATCATCCTCTATCTTCTCATCCTCCACATCCTCCACAGTCACCTCATCCACCTTTGGCTCCTCATTCACCCCAGCTGCATCCTCCCCCTCATCCATCTCAGCAGTCTGGTCATCCACATTACGTTCCACTGTCCCCGCCGTATCCACCAACTTCCCAGTATGCTCCTCAACAATCAAATCAGTAGCCACTTCCTTATCATCCTCCTCCTTATTCGCCTTCTCCTCATATACCCTCGGCTCCACAGTCTCAGCCGCTGCATTATCCTCCACCAGTACCTCCTCAGCATTCTGCACCTCCAAGTTAAGGGAAACCGTCTCCTCCGTCTTCACCAACTCCCCAATAACAAAATTATCTACAGTCAACTCAGCAGCCACTGCATTCTCAGCATCATCCTCCCCATAAACATCATGCACCTCGGCTCCACATTCTCCTCCGCTGCATTAACCTCATCCTCCTCCACAGCATTAACCTCATCCTCCTCCGCAGCATTCTGCTCCTGCCCACTAAGGGCCAACTTCTTAGCAGCCTGCTCCATCACATTACGATCCACCTCATCATCCTGCCAATAAGCAGCCAATGCAGTCGCGTCCTCAGCCTCATCCACCTTCTCCTCATCTCCCTTCTGCCTCAACATTATCCACATGCACCACAAGCTCATCACCCACAATTCTACACGGTGATGCTAACTCCTTCAACTTGTTTACAATACCCACACTCTACCCCCTTAGTAATCGGGTACGTGCATTATAAATTGATTTGATTTGTGTTTCCTTGGAGGATTTAGTTTCATTCAGGCCTTTCAAAATTGTTGACGGTGGCACCTTTCTATTTGCCAAGTCTCGCAATGCTTCCATCTCTTTTCCCTGCAACATCCCGTCGTCGGAATGGCCCGCGACATAATTAGCAGCTTGATGGTTGTGCCTGCCATCAACGACCGTTAAACTCCACTCCCCGCCATCGCCCACCTCATTACCACACAATTTGAACGGGCATCCACACTTGTTGGTTCTAACTGGCCAGTTGCTCTTTCGTACTGGTCGGTGTCCCCTTAGTTCCCGCTTCTTGCACATGCATAGTAGGCAGTGGGAGTCCTATTGGATGATTTACTCATACTGGACGCACTGGTAACAATCACATGCCCCTGTTGTCGTCCGACGCTCTTTATCCACTGAAAGAGCTCGTCTCTACTTTTAAAACGTTGAATCGTTGTAAATTCGGATGTATAATCCATATACACCTGTATCAAACAATTCATAAAACTAATTGGACCGGGAACCAAACATTAGTTTCATTATTGTCGTAAAGATAAATCAATATTACCTCGGAATTTTTTAGCATCTCCATCAATATCAACTGTATCTGCAGGCAAGTAAAAACCAAAAATTTCTCCTTCTATTTCTACACATTGTAATAAGAATATCAAATAAAATGTACTGAACAGTGTATACTTACCAAATCACGATTTCGACAAATTTAGGTTGAAACCCCCTAAATCGATTGTTATTGCTTCACCGATTTGTTTGAACGCAGCAGTTGACACTGTGATGTAAATGTCGAGCCCAGTAATAAAAATCAAATCTTTGGAATTTCCGTTTGTGCGCCTTGAGCAATCTACGAAAAACTTGTCGTTTGATATTCCGCCTTGAGCAATCTGTGGAAGGTTATGGCTGTGAGCGGTGATCAGAATTTATCAAAGGGTGAAAGAGGGTCCTAACGGGTCAAAATGGGTAAAATTTTTTAACCCGTTGTGCGCTTCGAGTAAATTCAGTGGTTTAGTTGGCATATTTTACTTAGCGCGCACAACAGTTATATTTTAACATGATTTGAACCGTTTGTGCGCTGAGTAATCTTACATGGATTGTCAGGATTGACATTAGTAACGGTAATCATTATTAATCGCGACGCTGAGAACGATTTTGCCTGGTTATGCGTCCTGAGTAGTTCTAAATTTTGTTTTTAATATATATTCTATTGGATTGCTTATATTCTTATGCCGATGTTAACAACATTATTGATACGTATAAAGTAATATAATACCAACGTGATAACTATCATAATTTGTATTAATTAACAGCCTTAAGAAATACTGGATAGCTTGCGTGTGTTATTAAACATTCAAAATCTAGTATATATCAGTTTGTACCCGTTCACCAAAAAGTTAGTAAGATGCAAACTTGATTAGTAGGTCTATCGTTGAGCATAACTTATAGATACGATACGCCACAGCACGACATACAGATGATAACATTTGCACATTTAGGCAGACATGATAAAATTTCATGCTACCAATTTGTCAATATGAAATAAACAATCCATAGTAAAATGATACAACGTTTTATCCTACAATATTTCAATAACGTCAACGGTTGCAATATCGTGACCAAATACTATTGATTGGAATTGATGCATCCTATCCTCATAAGCAGCCGGCCATCCGTCTGACACATCAGAACGGTATCTTAGCCACATACTTGAAGTCGGAGGGACATGACCATATGGGGCAAGTTTAACAATAACGAAGTGATTATTGTTCACATGACCCAACGTTATGTGGCGTCTGGATGATAGGGGCACTGGAGGAGTTCTTACAGGAAAATATGTCACACACTGATGAGGTGCAAGAATATGTACTACACAGTCGTAGCATGAGGCAATGACATGTGCCATTTCTGGCATCTGCATCCACCATTTAGCTTTTGGACGGTCTAACAAATGGCCCAGTGCCACTACATTCTTTTTAAATTCCACGGCACCCATAAGTTACCGGTATAAGCCGTCGTGGTTCTGCATCTCTTCTTTTATAAGTCATATTTGACCTGCCTCCATTCGTCCTCACCCAGTCCCAATTGAGCTGCCACAGCCCTATACCCACAGTTTCCGTCTGCTTTCACATCTACGACGTGCACTATAAGGGGTCGTAGACACTCAGGAAAAGCATTCCAATAAGGTATTATTATGTCAGCAGCCAAGTCCTCATCACTATCATCATGTGGAATTGATTGTTCGGCTTCTTTATTGTACGTTTCCACAACGGTCTACTTCTTCCCTTACCCGGCTTACATGTCAATGTAGACGTATCCGTCATCTCAGCATGCTGCTTGGCAATCTCCGCTACCAGGGTAGAAATTTGCAGACGTAGAACCTCATGCTCCTTCTCAAAGGCCTTAGCCACTGCATTCTCATCCTCCTCCTCCTCAGCAGTCTGCTCCGCCTCATTACGATCCACCTTATCATCCTCCCCACCCATCTTCCCAATATGATCCTCTCCTGCAACTCAGCAGGCACTGCATTCTCCCAAAACACATCCCCCACCTTCTGATCCTCACCCTCATTATTCACAGCCTTCACATTCACATCACCCACAATTTTATCAGCTGATGCTAACTCCTTCAACTGTTTTACAATACCAACCTTCTTCCCCCGTTGTAACCGGTTTCGTGCATTATAAATTGCTTTGATTAAGGTTGCACTGAAGTTTTTATTTGCCTTTAGTACTTTCAAAATTTCAGATGGCCGAACCTTTCTATTTGCCAAGTCACGCACTGTTTCCATCTCCATTCCCTGCAACGTCCCTTCATCGGAATGGCCATCGACATATTTAGCTGTTTCGTGGTTATGCCTGCCACAAACGACTGTTAACTACCACTCCTCAATGCCCACGCCCACCATATAACCACACAATAAGAAAGGACATGAACATTTCTTGGTTTTAACAGGCTGGTTGGTCTTTTTTAGCTTTCGATGTCCCCGTTACTCACCGCTTCTTTCACACGCAAAGTACACAGCATGATGCCCTTTGGCCGTTTTACTTAATCTCCCCGAACGTATACAATCACATGCCCATGACTTAACCCGACATTGTGTATCCACTGAAACAGCTATTTTCTATCCTTGAACAGTTGATTGGTGGTAAAGTCGTTTGTAAAATCCATAATATCCTGTATCAAACAATTCATAACCTGATCCTCAAAGATTGAATGCATTATTGCCGAGAAGATAAATCAATATTACCTTGGATTTTTGTTCCAACTTCATCAGTCTCAACCGTGGATGAATGAATGTAAATCAAAATAAGAAAGGCAGATAAACTGTACTTAAAAGTATAGACTTACCAAAGAGTCGATTTCGAAAAATTTAGGTCAAAACCCCCTTAATCGATTTCTCTCGATTTAGCTCTTTGTTTGATCTCACCAGTTGACTAAGTGATGTATCCTTCGAGCAATGAAATAAAAATCAAATCTTTTGGAATTCAGTCTGGGCGACTGGAGCGATATTTGAAAAAACTTGCCATTTGAAATTCCGCCGTGAGCAATTATGTAATTGTCTGTCAATTTGCTGTGAGTAGAAGGTATCACGGGACAATTTCGGGTCCTACCGGGTCATATCGGGTCTACAATAATTTACCCGTTGTGATGGTTGAGTAAACAAGTCTACTTTGAAATATTACTAGCAAATAACCCGTCCACATGTGCACGTGGACTTGATCAAAATGGTTGTGTGCGGTGAGAAATTACGAGTTTTGAGTGGTTGTGTGCGCTTGATCGGTCCATATTTTACACATTTTTTTCTGCATGTTATCACGCCATTTCGATTGCTCATATTGCGATTTTCACGAGTATTCGATGATATTGCGTTACTTTTCACTATTTCTTGTTTTTGTCGAATTTCAGGAAATATAGAGAAATCAGGAGCAAAATGAGCTTAAAGGACTTGCACATGTACCGGAGCATCGCCCATGGCTCTATCGAGGAGCTAACGGCGCTGGAAGATGAGTGGAAGAAGAAGGAAATCGATAGAATCGATGAAGAGGCTAGGAGAAGAAGAGTTGACTCCAAAAACAGGCCACTCGGCCGAGTAACACAGCCTACTCGGCCGAGTGAAGAAGCGCATTCGGCCGAGTACAACTGATACGAAGGGATCTTGAGCCACAATGTACTCGACCGATTGGTTACATCCACTCGGCTGAGTAGAAATCCCCACTCGCTCGAGTGAGTCAGGACTTCTGAAAGAAATCAAAGCCGACTCTCTGGAATTCTGGGGAGAACATTAGAAGACCTACTCGGCCGAGTAGGGAAGTCCACTCGCCCGAGTGAAGAATCCCACTCGGCCGAGTGAAGTCGATGACACGAGTGCCCAGATTTTCAGACAGCCTTCCGCTCTTTTGAAATTTTCTATCAATCCAGATGTCAAAGTATTTTTCTCATTTTTTTGTGGATAGTAGACTTCATAACGGTTCCAACGCCGCCAAGAACGTGCCAATCGGAGGTCGGATGAAATCTGGAGAATTTCTGCAAGTTGATGCTGCAGAGCTGAAATTCGCGTATCAGTGTCACTCGGCCGAGTGACACTTTCACTCGGTCGAGTGAGTTTTCCACTCGGCCAAGTGACCATTTTTTGACAGTTTTTGACAGAGTGCTGTTTTTTGGAATTTCTGCAGGAATTCTCACTCGGCCGAGTGAACTTTCCACTCGGCCGAGTCGCTGCCGCCCCAGAACTTAAGTTGCGCGCATAATTTATTTTGGGCACGGGTTTCAGAGGGTTTTTAGTGTTTTTTGCTAGGGTTTTTTGGGGCCTATATAAGAGGGTTGTAGCCGTCATTAGAGGGGGTTCCCTATTGTTTTATTAGTGATTATTTTAGAGGTTAGGCCATGCCATAGGCCCCCTCTTGGATCAAAAAGCTTGTATTTGGATTGAAGATCTTCATCAAAGCTAAGTATTTTGTTCTTGTTATTTGAATCTTTGTTTTTTCTATCTTTTTGTATGCAAGCAATGATTTTTATTGATTCTCATATCGTTATTGCTATGTTTGACTAGATTTGTTTTTCTAGGGCATGTGGATGAACCCTATGAATCTAATTTCAGATTTGTGATGAATGAATTTCTAAATTGCTAGAATTGTTAGGAGGTTAGGTTGTGATCGATTTATTACGGATAGCTAGGGATTTCCATCGATTGGGGTTTGCAAGAGATTGGATTCTAATCGATGGGAAGGCATAGATATTCGATTTAGGTTTATAATCGAGATTGACTAGACTTGGTTTGCAAGAGATTGGATCAAAGCTAGGATTTTTATTATAAATCTATACCCATATTCGTTTGCAAGAGATTGGACGAATACGAACTATCACAACCTAGATCATAACTCGAGTTTGCACGAGAGTGGGCTCGAAGAGTGATTGGACGATGATGTCGATCCTAATGCTAGCGGCTTAGGCTAGGGTTTGCAAGAAATTGGGCCCTATCCTAGGGTTCCTATAGACCGGCAATAGCACGAGAGCGTAAGCTTGGTTCTCTATTCAGTTACGACTAGTTCACCTCAACACAAGTCTAGTAATATTGAGATTCACTATTCACAATGATGCATGACGATCCGTAGTGGGGATTTCCTAGCTCTAGACTCTTTTATTGTATTATATTTGAATCGATATTTTACCCAACATCTTTATCACCGACACAGACATCCATCACCATTTCCATTATATCATTCCATAACCATCTCCACCAATAAAACATTCGTAGTCATACCAACATAGGATAGATTGGAGCCAACACCACCTCCTCGTGTTCGATACCTGCTCGCCACTTGACCGTGCGCTTGCGGTAAAACTACAATCGTTCTCCGGGTGTATATCCGGGGCCGATCAAGTTTTTGGCGTCGTTGCCGGGGAGGTGTTTCCCGTTGGGTGCCAATTTGTCACAAGTAGGTTGATTAGACTACGAAAAAAATTTTAAAAAAGAAAATTTCACCCCCGCCACCATTACTGCCATTTCTATATTCTTTTGTGCCACTGATATTTTTCTCCAGGTATTTATCTGAAGGGTTTTCTAGGACCCTTAGGGCACAAAAACTCTATGCCCGTCCTAAGTCGGACGGAACATAGACAGAAATAGCAGCGGAAACTAATCATGTTAATCTAATTAACATTTAAACCTAAGGTCCAAGACCCTAATCCAAGATCTATGCCGACTTGGGATGGGTCTGACCATCCCAAGAAGGATCTAGCCTACTGCGATTAAATTAAACTAATGCTAATAAACACATACCCTGAATCTCAACCCTGGGGCAGGCGAGATGGTCCGCACCGTCTTCCGAGCCGCTCCCGATCCACGCCGAGCCGCTCCTCGAACCGCTCCCCGAACCGCTCCTCGAACCTCTCCGCATTCCGAGGCGATCAATCCCGTGACGCCGAACCAACCACGCGCTGAAGAAAGTTTCACGCGAGTGAAACCTCCGCCTAGATTTCGGATCTGAATCCGAACTCCTTTGCGACTTTGCTAGAGCCCTCAGGAGCAAGGCAGAAATTTATAGGGAGAGGAGAAATATTAATTTAGCTTAGATCCGAGCGTGCTCCAACATTTATGAGAGCCAATCAGATCTAGAGCTTGGGACGAGTTTTGAGGAAGAGAGCAGACCCCTATTTATATAGGCGGCTGACTGCTCCCCTTCTCTAAAAATCCGATGTGGGACTATTAATTGGGTTAATTAAAATCAAGTTAGTTTGCACTTCACAAAGTGCAAACTTCCGTGAATTTTAACTCCCTCACCGTTGAGCTTCAATGTTGGTACAACCTACCAAATCAAAGAGAGTTCAACGGTGAACGCGTAGGAAAAACGGCTCGTCAATCCGAGTCCGTTTGACCCTTCAAACAATTGTCCAAAGTTAGCCAAAAGTCATGCTTCTCTTAGAAACGTAGCCGTCAAGAAAATCCCAGGTTTCAAAAAACCCTAACCAGAAAATTTGGGCTTAGTGGGCCTCCATTTTCGTTGGTTTCAGCCCAACAATTTGGGCTGACTTGTTTTGGCTATAACTTGTGCATTTGGACTCCGTTTTTGACGCGGTTTGAACCTGCGTTTAGAGCGGGACGATCCCGTCATCTAGGTAACCTTTTCAACGCGTTTATTTAATTAAATATAGTCTTAAACAATTTAAGACACATTTAATCTCTTTTGCATCATATGCAAATTAGTCCCTATCTAGGCTTAAATTTTCATTTGCATCAAATACAAATGATCTGAGGGCATATTCCTCTACATCTCCCACTTGCACTCAGGATCATTTATCCCGAATGCAGGAGATTATTGTAAACGTCTTTTGCAATATTTATCCCTTGCATCAAATGCATATTCTCCCTAATGCTTCTACCTATTACTAGACGAAGGTCGTACTCTGTGTGAGACCCTACAGCCTGACCCTTACAACAGGTTGGGCTCGAAGCCCTATACGATAGTGACCACGAGAAGTGGTTGCCGTCCCTGCTTCAGGAATCATCATTATGTGGTTGACTCATTGACATGAGTATTGTCGGGACCACCCTGACTGTTTCCGTGATGAGTTCCGCAGTTATAGTCTTTTCGTCTAAACTATGTCGTGTAAGTCAAGTTTAGGGTACGGTCAAACTGTCAACCCCAATAACTTGACTCCGGTTAGTTTCTATCGATCTTTAGTCAAATAATGTTGGACTTCTTCCAACAAACTCTGGCCAGAGATTTTACTAAAGACCGAACTAACCCTACGACACTAACTCCCATTGACCGGGAGAGACGAATCCTCTCTTGGTCATTACTCTCCTCATACACTTCAAGTGTCACCCATTCAAAAGACCTTTCGACAGGCCTTGCCTCGAAGTTAGGTTAGTTGATCTAAGCGGCACTGTTCACGCATAGGTTCGTCAAAATGACCTCAAGTCAAAAGACCAACTAGCCTATCATCACTCAGAGTTATCATTGACAGATTGGTCAATATGACCATATGATAACTCTTGTGGATCGTTCAGTGAACTCATTCTCTAATGAGCACATGTGTCTCGTCTTCGACTTCGCCAAGTCAAGCGATCATGAGATCATCGCCACCGCTAAACGGTGAAGACTAAGACACAATGGTCTATCCGATGTTTCGATATCCTTGTCTCGAAACATCTATGACCACGAACCCTTTTAGACTTATGCTACAGACGGTCAAACATTTCTCCATGATCAAGATACTCATCTCGATACATGTTTGTCCTTGCATAAAGTCTCAGGACTTTACCTAAGTTAATATCTAATGTTTACTACATTATAAAATGACTTAGATAAATTATTACCAAACAGCTTACTGTTATTTCGAATAAGACGTTTGTGCTATTCACACACAGAGATAGATTGCCTCGAAGGTATCTTCTCTCAACATCTCCCACTTGCACTCAGGCCCATTTATCTCGGTATCTTATACCGTTTTTACATATAAGTTTTTCCCGACTTTATGTGATAGAGCCTTCGTGAGTGGATCTGCTAAAACCGTCTACACCATAGACTTAAGGGGTATCTATGTTCATGTCAGACCAACCTTTTGAATCTCATTCAAATAATTCACTTGGTCTTTCGGAATCCATAATATTTTTATTTACTTGGATCTTATCCAATTAATCGTACCTTACGATAATCATTGAAATTAGTTAATGGTCATTTCAAATGGCTCATATTTATTTTTGATAAAGTGTCAAACCTTTTGATAACTTTGTCAAAATAAATGTTCCATCCCTTTGATGTCTCGCATGTAATTTATACGCTCCCACTGACCTTGAAAACTTTCTGGTTAATTCATATAAGTTGGTCCGTCTAAATCATATTTAGAAAAACGAACTTATAAGTGAATGTTCCAATTTTCATGGTCAACTTTGAGCGTTTTACATCGAGCTTGGTCCGAGTAGATCTGTGCACATCTGCTGGCGGGACGGTTTCAACATAATCCATTTTATAGGAATTAGGATGAAAACCGTTCTCGACCAACATGATTGTACTTCACTATTTTCTTTTCTGCACCAATCTTTCAACTTAAAGATTTACTTGCAGTAAGTGAGGAAACATTTTCCTTGGGCACATAAACTAAATTCCAAAATTTATTTACGCACACGGACCTGTTCTGATTGCATCAAGTTATAAATCGGAGTTACTACTCCGAATTTCATCCCGGAAGTTGATTAAGTCATCATCAGTTATGATGTCTAACTCGAAAATTCGTCTCACGAGATTCGAGTAATTATACAACTTTCTAATGATCGATTTAATGAATATCTTATTGATATGTCCTCATAGAACATTTATCAAAACCTAGGCATTACTGTCTGGGACTTGACCCAGAAGGAGGACTTAACTCAGAGTCACTAACAATGGATCACACCAAGTCTAACTAAGTGTGATTCATACCTTTTAACACACCGATGTGTTAACAGACTTGACCTGAGAGAAAATCACATTTTCTTTTAATTACGCAAGACCATTCGATCTAATCGAATCAGTTTAAATACTTTAGTCATTTCGTTCTTTATTTTATCAGACTTGTGTTTCATCAAGAACACGTGTCTTAATAAAATATACGAATAACTTATTTCGGTTAATCTAGACTCGGGTACATCAGTATGTACGAGACTGAGTTCGACAACTCATTCTCCCACTATCTTACAGATGGGTTTCGGCCATTTTATCTAAGAGGATAAGACTCACAAGTGTCCGTAGACTTCATAATACGAGAGGTCAGACCCCTCTTTATGTGACTTGTGAAGCTTAGTCTCTCGATACGGCCTAGTCTATTTTGCCATATAAGTTTGTTACTATCTTGTGTATTTATATATATTAACATTTAATATATATATTATCGTTATACATATTACTCATTGCTTCAGAAGCAATGTGACGACATTCGTCAAAATGTGTTAACCTTTTGTATAACAATAATTACGAAATCGTGACATCAAAATATGTCACATTTTCGTTTCCTCCTACTTATGCCTTTACTAATGACAAATTAAACTAACTTTCTCAATTGACTTTCCGGAGTGCCTTCTTCCTTTTCTAAATCACATTTAGATATTAAATAGCCCAACATAAATAAATAGCTATGCAAGCATCTCATGTATCCAAACGCCTAAGAGTTGCAATCTTGAGTGTAGCTCAAGAAGTTGCTTGTCTCAAGATTCGGTTGGGGTACATAGTCTTGCACCGCTCATGCACTCGTATTCGACTCAAATGGTTTGATCGAATTCTCGAACTTTGCGGATCAGAATTGTTTGTCCATACAACCTTGAGGGTAGCTCGACAAGTTGTAGGGAGAAACATACTTCGAATATCATATATGTTCAAGCTGCCTCATATAGAGACGAGTGACATGTAACGTGCATTTATTTTGTTGAACCCAGAACTTAATGAAATCATATTTCTTAAGTCTGTTCTTTAGAAGGTCATTTAATGTCAACGAGAATATAGTTCAATTCTATCAATTAGAATTTAACTTGATATTCAATTAATCAACCTATTTGACCAGTTAACTTATTCCATGAAAAATATTATATTTCGATTCCTTCGGTAAACATAGTCTTGCCCTAGTTTAGCATATGTTCAATATTAAATATAGGTAGATTGGCATTCATCTATCTATATCCTCCCACTATTTTTACGATCGTTTCAAAGCTTAATAACGAACGATTTAATCGAATTAAAATATTTAAAATTTAGTGAAAGAGGGATCCAATCATCCTGAACCTCACAACCTTGAGGAGACTCAACAAGTTGATTGGTTCCATGATTGGTAGACTAACTCTTAGTCAATCACATCACATGTGACTCCCTATCGTTTTTTTACCCACAGTCACTTATGATCTTGAGGAGACTCAACAAATCATAATGACTGGTCTAGTCAGACCCTTGATTTCGTGTCGAGATTTGACTTAGATCGATGCTCGAGGAGACCCGACGTATCGATTTGGGTCAAGTCTAGACTACATCACATGTATGTTGGAGTTTGTTCCTTAAAGATAAACATGTCATAGCTTGAGGAGACTCAACAACTATAATTGTCTTCTTTGAGTTACCAAGCTCCAAAATCAAGGAGGGATACAGATTAATCTTTAATAAGATTTATAACGCATTGACTAGATATAGTCCAGGGTGTCATACAATCATGATTCGCGACATTGCGGTCCAGCGGAACACAGCCAGGGAATTGACTAAGCCAGGATCACTACCCCTTAGACTAGTAAGGGTTGATCCAGAACTCTTAGCCAAGCACATTGACTGGATCATGGTCCATTGAATGAAGCTTGTCATTTTTGTATGTGTGCCATAGACTAAACAGTTTTTATTAACAACTAATTAATCCTATCAATTAGTTGCATCCTTAAATTCAAAATTTTAGGATTTGTTTAATAACTTTTATTAAGACCTTATCAACTATAAGTTTCACGTGCTATCCTAATCGTTATTAGGATTTTAATAAACTTTATTAACAACGCCAAAAGCGAAGTCCTTTAATGAGAATTAATTATAACAATTAGAATTAAGATTCATTAAAAGGACTACCCTAATCATGAATTAGGTCTTAAAGGGTTGTTAAAAGTTTTATTAAAACATAGCATGTCATTAAAATTCAAGTAATAAATTTTAATCATTTTTAATGGCTAACCTAAAGGGTTGTCTTGTGTTATCAAATAAGGGACAAGAAGAACTAGCCATTAAAATAAAGCTACACTAATTTATCGCATAAAGATAGTGCACAACTATTTAACAATTAAATAGATTAAGTTTATCACATAAACAATTTTAGCATGCATACATAAATTTAACATTTAAATTTAAAATATGATTTTAAAATCTTTTATTTTTTTCTCATAAAAACTTGTTTTTAAATCACAAATTTGAATGCTAATTTAAAAAAATTTATCGCATAAAAATTTTAACCTTTAAAATCAGTTTTAAAATATCTCATAAAATTAAAACATCATTTTAAAAAAACTTTCATGCTTAAAAATTTATCATATAAAATTTTAGGCACTTTAAACTTATCACATAAATTTTAAAAGATTTAAATTTAGTTTAAAAAATTATCACATAAATTTTAAAACGTCATTTAAACATTTCCATGTTCAAAATTTATCAAATAGAATATTTGAACATCTAAAACATTTTTGAAAATTATCTCATAACTTTAAAAACATTTTTAAAAGCATTTTAAAGCATTTTAAAGTTTAATAATAATCGCAGGCTAGATCGTTACGCAGACCTACGCTCCGATACCACTGAAGGGTTTTCTAGGACCCTTAGGGCACAAAAACTCTATGCACGTCCTAAGTCGGACGGAACATAGACAGAAATAGCAGCGGAAAATATTCATGTTAATCTAATTAACATTTAAACCTAAGGTCCAAGACCCTAATCCAAGATCTATGCCGACTTGGGATGGGTCTGACCATCCCAAGAAGGATCTAGCCTACTGCGATTAAATTAAACTAATGCTAATAAACACATACCCTGAATCTCAACCCTGGGGCAGGCGAGATGGTCCGCACCGTCTTCCGAGCCGCTCCCGATCCACGCCGAGCCGCTCCTCGAACCGCTCCCCGAACCGCTCCTCGAACCTCTCCGCATTCCGAGGCGATCAATCCCGTGTCGCCGAACCAACCACGCGCTGAAGAAAGTTTCACGCGAGTGAAACCTCCGCCTAGATTTCGGATCTGAATCCGAACTCCTTTGCGGCTTTGCTAGAGCCCTCAGGAGCAATGCAGAAATTTATAGGGAGAGGAGAAATATTAATTTAGCTTAGATCCGAGCATGCTCCAACATTTACGAGAGCCGCTCAGATCTAGAGCTTGGGACGAGTTTTGAGGAAGAGAGCAGACCCCTATTTATATAGGCGGCTGACTGCTCCCCTTCTCTAAAAATCCGATGTGGGACTATTAATTGGGTTAATTAAAATCAAGTTAGTTTGCACTTCACAAAGTGCAAACTTCCATGAATTTTAACTCCCTCACCGTTGAGCTTCAATGTTGGTACAACCTACCAAATCAAAGAGAGTTCAACGGTGAACGCGTAGGAAAAAACGGCTCGTCAATCCGAGTCCGTTTGACCCTTCAAACAATTGTCCAAAGTTAGCCAAAATTCATGCTTCTCTTAGAAACGTAGCCGTCAAGAAAATCCCAGGTTTCAAAAAACCCTAACCAGAAAATTCGGGCTTGGTGGGCCTCCATTTTCGTTGGTTTCAGCCCAACAGTTTGGGCTGACTTGTTTTGGCTATAACTTGTGCATTTGGACTCCGTTTTTGACGCGGTTTGAACCTGCGTTTAGAGCGGGACGATCCCGTCATCTAGGTAACCTTTTCAACGCGTTTATTTAATTAAATATAGTCTTAAACAATTTAAGACACATTTAATATCTTTTGCATCATATGCAAATTAGTCCCTATCTAGGCTTAAATTTTCATTTGCATCAAATACAAATGATATGAGGGCATATTCCTCTACATTATCTTTGTTTATCAGGTGTTATGGATGGTTTTATGTGGACCACAAATTTTGAGGAGGAAGCATTTCGGAACTTATTGGAGGGCCTCTTGGAGTCAGTGAGGTACACCGGTTCAGAGAGCATTACAGCAGGTGATACATTTGATCTACGATTTGCAGATTTTGTTATGAACCATGTTTCAGCTGCAGGAACAATTGAGGAGGACATCCATGTCAGTCTTGAGGGGGATAGACTAAATTTTTGGATTGCTCGCGGGCATTCCCCTCCACATGATGCATCCCCACAAGTTGACACACATGCGTAGCCAGCATCACCATTCCAAAGAGAGCCTACATTGATAGTTCACGAGGAGGCATCACATGTGGAGCCAGAGCATTGCATTATGGAGGCAGCACTTTGGGATGAGGGTAACTTTATTCAGATAAATCCAGAGTCTTGCCCACCGGTAGTTGAGCTTCCGCAGCCACCTCTACCTTCTGTTGAGGCTGTGATCATATGGACCACACATTTTTATGCGTACCTGGATGAGATTCTTGGATGGCAGGCTGAGGACATTGATGCTTCCACCTCTGAGGAGACAACGGTACCAGGCACAGATGCAGGCACTTCTAATGAGAGAACTGCGATGAGACACTCGGGACGTGTTACTGCAAAGCCGAGTTGCACCGTCATCACTCCCCCACCCACAGATACAACCAGTCCATACGATGAGTGGATGGATGGAGATGATTCAGATGGAGAAGACATTGAGGTTATTTACCTCACGGAGCCGGAGCATGCTTTTGAGGAGGCATTACACATGGAGCCAGGGTTTATCACCGAGGAGGTCGTGCATTGAGACGAGGACATAGCCATTCATGAGGATCCCGAGCACTACCCTCCTACATTTGAGCTTTCGCTGCCACCTCATCCTTCCACTAACGCCGAGGACTATCCCACAGAGCTTATGGCTCCCTTTCAGGGAGATCTCTTCACCCCCTCATCTCCTACATTTGATTCCCCTCCCGTGTATGATGTTTTTTGTGATTCAGATTTTGACGACTCATCGTGCCTTTTGCAGGATACACATACATATGAACAAAAGGCACAATGGGATGTATACGAGGAGGAGAGCGATGCGTTAGCACCCATGGACGCAAATGAATATGATCAAGAGGTGCGCTGGGAGAGTCTGACGATGATGAGGAGCATCTTGATGAGGTCCACACATATGATTTAGATTTACCTGAGCAGCATAGAGAAGACACCATGGAGACAGCTATCACGGCACATGAGGATATTGGATTATTTCCAGGGAAGTATCGTCCACCATTATTTGTTCCGTATATTTCTATAGACGATCCTCTTTGGGATACTTTTATTACCAGGGTGAATTTCTTGCAGCGAACTGATGCATCCTATTCTTTGCAGGGTACATGTGGAGTCCTTGTGGGAATGCTGGAGGATGCATTGCTGGAGTTCGTTGGAGTCCGTGGACATACGCATCTGGCAGAGTCACGGAAGGAGCAGTTGGAGCAATTGCCTTCACCGGCAAAGATACTGGATCCGCGTTTTGCTATAGGTGATAGCAATCCAGTAGTGTAGAAATTTTTATGCTTTAAATAAACTTGAATTCTCTCGACAACGAGAGGACCGTATAGATTTGCTTGAATAAATATCACCTCATATGACGACTACAAAAATTTTTACACCCCAAACCCATTATATATATTAATTGCCCTCTTTATATTTTGATGTGTCACATCCTTTTTGCTCACCACCCATCGAGCATTTCTTTCAAGTGAATACTCACATTGTTATTCGTTTGACTCAATCTCGCTTAGCAAAGCCATGACATTTTTGATCGAGTCATTTGAATAGGATTGTTTAGCATAAGCTTGGGGGAAAGCGCTCTCATGCATCATTGCATGTGCATGTAGTTGCATTAGGATTTCATGTCATTCATTTCATCATTTTTTATTCACCACCCTCATATTTATCGATTGTTCCTCATATTTTTTCTTTTATGATCACATTGAGGACAATGTGAAGTTTAAGCTTGGGGGAGTGCATTTCCATGCCATCTAGTTGCACTTTTACTTTATTTTTAGGGTTTTTTAGAATTTTTCAAAATTTTGTATCATCTTTTTGAATTTTCCATCTTATTTTCCTTTTATGTGTGTTCATGCATCATGTTGTGTGCTTGTTTTTCTTTTCTTTCCTCTCTTTTATTTTTTTATTTCTTTATTTTCCTTTCTCTTCTTCCGCTAGATGAATTTTGTATGATGATATCTCTTATTGCTTTACCAACCATCACGATGCTTATTATTCCTTGCCATGCTACTTTGAGTATTCCATAGTCTTGTTATCCATGTGCTTGCTTATATATTCTTTTGATGATTCCTCTATATGAATGCATGATATTAATTGAAGCTGAATGTATTGATCAGTGTTTAGTATGTTTTTGTTGGAAATGCACCAAGATTCATGCATCATTAGTATATCTAAAGCATCAGTTTTATTGTTCACCTTCTGTTGCATGCCTGATATGGTTGTAAACTTTACTGCTTGACTTCACTATTTATTGAAATGATTGAGAATATCCATGCTTACACATGAGTTTTAGTTGAAGTATTATTTTATTGAAACGTTCGTGCATATCTTAGAGTCAACCGAGTGCTACATTATTTCTTTCTCCACATATATCTTTTTATTCTCTACATGTCACTTGAGTTCACCTCCTAAAGCTACTTATATCGCATCTATTTCCCAAAAATCCCTACAAAAGAAAAAGGTTGCTCCAAAAAGTCCAAAAAGCCAAAAAGGAGCCAAAAATCAAAAATACAAATCAAATTGCTCCTACAAAAATCCAAGAAGAAAAATGAGAAACAAAGTCCAAAATAAAAAAAATATTTCTCTATCTCATTATTGGAGCCACAAAAATGCTTGGGAAACCCAAGGCAAAAATCCCATTTTCCACTATCATATTTCTTTCGATGCGATGCCTCAAGCTAAGCTTTGGGGGGGGTGAATTCAGTTGACCAAATGAGTGAGTATGACCTTAGAGTGGAGACGTGCATGAATGGGAATATTCGATATTTCTTAGACTTCGCAAAATATAATAGATATGGAGATTTTTCATGATTTGAAATAAATATGTGAATGCCATGACTCTTATTCTATTCTCTATTGCATGCTTGGTGTGTATCTTATATGCTTCATTTATAACTTTTGATTGAAAAGTGCATCGCCAATGAATTGTATATTATATTCTATGAAATTCATGATGTGAATATGAGTTGATTGCATGAATTTAGGGAATCCCTTCATTTGTTCTTAAAAGCTTGCAAGTACCATGTTTAAATAAGATATGAAATCTTTATAGCATGAGATGCGTATTTTCTGAGTTATCGTGATGTGTAGCTTATGGCTTGAGATCTGAGAGAATAATCTAGCGACCCCTTCCACCTCGTTTTCTTTCTTTTTAATTTCATTTCCTTTGTTTTCATGTTCCGAGTTCATCTCTTTACTTATCTTCCTCGAGGACGAGTAAGAGGCAAGCTTGGGGGATTTTGATCGGACCAAATTGTACGCATTTTTCTGCATGTTTTCACGCCATTTCGATTGCTCATATTGCGATTTTCACGAGTATTCGATGATATTGCGTTACTTTTCACGATTTCTTGTTTTTGTCGGATTTCAGGAAATATAGAGCAATTGGGAGCAAAAATGAGCTTAAAGGACTTGCACATGTACCAGAGCGTCGCCTATGCCTCTATCGAGGAGCTAACGGTGCTGGAAGATGAGTGGAAGAAGAAGGAAATCGATAGAATCGATGAAGAGGCGAGGAGAGGAAGAGTTGACTCCCGAAATAGGCCACTCAGCCGAGTAACACAGTCCACTCGGCCGAGTGAAGAAGCGCATTCGGCCGAGTACAACTGATACGAAGGGATCTTGAGCCACAATGTACTCGGCCGAGTGGTTACATCCACTCGGCTGAGTAGAGATCGCCACTTGCCCGAGTGAGTCAGGACTTCTGAAAGAAATCAAAGCCGACTCTCTGGAATTCTGGGGAGAACATTAGAAGACCTACTCGGCCGAGTAGAGAAGTCCACTCACCCGAGTGAAGAATCCCACTTGGCCGAGTGAAGCCGATGACACGAGCGCCCATATTTTCAGACAGCCTTCCACTCTTTTGAAATCTGCTATTATTTCAGAGGTCAAAGTATTTTTCTAGTATTTTTTGTGGATATCAAACTTCATGACGGTTCCAACGCCGCCAAGAACGCGCCAATCGGAGGTCGGATGAAATTTGGAGAATTTCTACAAGTTGATGCTGCAGAGCTGGAATTCGCGTATCAGTGTCACTCGGACGTGTGACACTTTCACTCGGCCGAGTGAGTTTTCCACTCGGCAGAGTGACCAGTTTTTGACAGTTTTTGACACAGTGTTGTTTTCTGGAATTTCTACATGAATTCTCACTCGGCCGAGTGAACTTTCCACTCGGCCGAGTCGCTGCCGCCCCCAGAACTTAAGTTGCGCGCATAATTTATTTTGGGCGCGGGTTTCAGAGGGGTTTTAGTGGTTTTTGCTAGGGTTTTTTGGGGGCTATATAAGAGGGTTGTAGCCGTCATTAGAGGGGGTTCCCATGATGTTTTATTAATGATTATTTTAGAGGTTAGGCTATGCCCTAGGCCCCCTCTTGGATCAAAAAGCTTGTATTTGGATTGAAGATCTTCATCAAAGCTAAGTATTTTGTTCTTGTTATTTGAATCTTTGTTTTTTCTATCTTTTTGTATGTAAGCAATGATTTTTATTGATTCTCATATCGTTATTGCTATGCTTGAGTAGATTTGTTGTTCTAGTGCAGGGGATGAACCCTATGGATCTAATTTCCGATTTGTGATGAATGAATTTCTAAATTGCTAGAATTGTTAGGAGGTTAGGTTGTGATCGATTTATTACGGATAGCTAGGGATTTCCATCGATTGGGTTTTGCAAGAGATTGGATTCTAATCGATGGGAAGGCCTAGATATTCGATTTAGGTTTATAATCGAGATTGACTAGACTTGGTTTGCAAGAGATTGGACCAAAGCTAGGATTTTTATTATAAATCTATACCCATATTCGTTTGCAAGAGATTGGACGAATACGAACTATCACAACCTAGATTGTAACTCGAGTTTGCACGAGAGTGGGCTCGAGGAGCGATTGGACGATGATGTCGATCCTAATGCTAGCGGCTTAGGCTAGGGTTTGCAAGAGATTGGGCCCTATCCTAGGGTTGCTGAAGACCGGCAATAGCACGAGAGCGTGAGCTTAGTTCTCTATTCAGTTACGACTAGTTCACCTCAACACAAGTCTAGTAATATTGAGATTCACTATTCACAATGATGCATGACGATCCGTAGTGGGGATTTCCTAGCTCTAGACTCTTTTATTGTATTATATTTGAACGATATTTTACCCAACATCTTTATCACCAACACCGACATCTATCACCATTTCCATTATATCATTCCATAACCATCTCCACCAATAAAACATTCGTAGTCATACCAACCTAGGATAGATTGGAGCCAACACCACCTCCTCGTGTTCGATACCCGCTCGCCACTTGACCGTGCGCTTGCGGTAAACCTACAATCATTCTCCGGGTGTATATCCAGGGCCGATCAGCGCTGAGCAATTCTGAGTTTTACTTGGTTGTGTGCGCTGAGCAATTCCATGTTTTGAGTGGTTGTGGGCGGTGAGCAATTCCGAGTTTTGTGTGGTGGTGTGCGGTGAACAATTCTGAGTTTTGCCTGGTTGTGTGCGGTGTGCAATTCTGAGATTTGCGTCGTTGTGTGCGGTGGGCAAACAGCTAGACAGTTCACAGAAGGAGAACTTTTACATTTTTGCCCTCCCAGTGTTCGCGATGAGTAATTTACTCTATAAACCAATATTTTTACGCATCCGTATATACAAAGGCATCATAACAGCTTCCATATGCGATCAGTTTTGTGACCTAAGGCGGGAAAAGCTAACGAGATAGGGTTTGAACAATAGAAATTATTCTAATTCGCTGATCTATATAGACTATAAGAGTTCCTTCTTATATCAAACGAAGATCCTTAAGGCAGAGCAAAAGATTTGTGTCATTGGGTTGGGGTGCCCTAAAATATCGACTGCGGACGCATTGCATCGTAAAGTTGGTAAGCCATTAATTGATGCTAATTAATTCCGGTATTTATTAATAATTTCAGAAATTGATTGCTCTATTGTTACATTTGGTATATGATTGCATAGAAATTACGAAGATTGAGATGGACTCGGTACACATTGAGGGGATCTGTGATGAAGCGGACAAAGAAGCAAAGGTTAGAAATTATTTCGCTTTGTTAACTGACTAATTTACTAGAAAATAAAGGAAAACATTTAGTGACTATGTTGGTATGTGGTACTTAATTCAGCGTATTGTTGAAGGCTTAGATGTTAATGAAGATTATACAAATCAGTTCACAACAAATAAAATTTTCCCCAGCATAGAAGAGCTTGGTAAATGGGTAAAAGCGGTCGGTGTGAAAACCGGGAATTTGGTTGTTACAAAATCATCAAATATGAGTACAAAGGGCAATATGGTCCCAACTTATTATTTTTGTTGTGAAAGAAGTGGGACATATCGGCCACACAGGTCGGATATATCGGCCAAAAAATCAACTCGAAGCAAGAAGTGTTCATGTCCCTTCTACTTGAGGGCTAATGGTGTGGCAACAGATAAGTGGATTTTGACAGTTGTACGTGGCAATCACAACCATAAACTCGCAATGTACATCGAGCGACATCCAGATGAGAGGAGGTTCAGAGGGGGGGAGATGGCCACAGTGAGAGACTTGTCAAATAGATTGCTTAGGCCAAGGGAAATCTTGAAATACCTGAAGGAAAAGGATAATGCAACATCTACCACAATCATAACTATTTATAAAGCCAGACAGAGGATGAAGGAAGGGGAAATGGCCTGGAGAGCAGAAATGCAGCTATTCCTTAATCTAGTGACACAGCGTAATTACATTGTGTATCATGAAGTGGACGAAGTGACAAATGCAGGGATGAATATATTTTGGGCACATCCGCAGTCGGTTGATTTATTACGAAAATTTCTAGAGATTCTGGTTATGGACTGCGCGTTGAAGACCAACCGCAACAGGCCACCATTGATGGAGATGTATGGGGCGACGTCCACAGATATTCAGTTCGCAGCTGCATTTTGTTACACGGAGGCCGTACGTGAGGATAACTACTTGTGGGCCATGGAGAAGTTGAGCTCTTTGCTACATGGATACAGGATGCCACGTGTAATTTTGACAGCACTGGAGCCAGCACTTATGAATGCCATTGGCCATGCATTTCCCCTTGCGGTGCACCAATTATGTAGAATGCACATATCAAAAAATATTGCCAAAAATTACCAGCCCTCTTTTGAAGATCAAGAAAAATGGTTAGGTTTTATCTCTAGATTGAATTAATTGGTGGGGGCACGCAAGGAGGAGGAGTATGTTGCTAAACTGAAGGCATTGTAGACAGAGTACAAAGATTACACAAGGGCCGTGAGCTATGTGAAGACATCTTGGCTGGACAAGTATAAGGAGAAGTTTATTTCTGTATGGACAGATGGCAATCTGCACTTTGAAAATGTCAGTACCAACAGAGCGCAGACCAAAAGAGCCCAGACTGAACATTCTAAGCTTAAAAAGGCATTGGGTTCATCGGCCTTCAGTTTATCCGCTTCTTGGCCAACCATACATGAATCATTAGAGGGGAAGCATATCGAGATCAAGGCATCATTCGAGATATCTAAGATCATGTTGCAACATAATGTGTATGGGTTCTTGTTCAGGGAGCTGATAGGATTAACAGTCGCTGCGGCGTTGAAGATAATGTCTGTGGAAGCTGATAAATCTGACTCTATGGGAACGGACCAATGCACAGGTGATTGTCTAGCAAGAATGATTTATGGTGTACCATGTGCCAATGAGATTGGCGAATTCATAAGGGAAAATCGCCCCATTCCCTTAGATGCCGTAAATGCTCATTGGAAGCAGCTAGACATGGTGGCTAAGACGGAATTGATGTCTGAAGAAGATGGGCTTATACATGCTGAATTAGAGCGCATACACAAGCTCTATACTCAACTTGATGTGCCGATGAAGCAGGAGTTAAGTTGAAGGAGCTAGCTACCCCGGCGACAAATCTGATTACAAAGTCGCAAGTTAATGTCGTGTTCAATGGAAGAAGAAAAAGGGATAATAATTTGACAAATGAAGATACAGCCACCCCCATTGATCCTGCTCATTTTGATCAGGTCTTAGCCGATGCGGCTAGTTGCTCTGCTCAAATTCCAAGTGAAGTCTCATCGAAACAAGAAAGCGTCGGCCGTGTCCAGCCGAGACGGTCCCAAAGGATCAAAAATACGTCTGCCCCACCAATTCCTTCTCAACTTGCTAGAAAGAAACCAACTGTCAAATCCGTGACATCTGGCAGTATGTCTGTGGTTTCTGCTACAGCTTCATTTGCAGCAGTAAATTATACATCTAAGGACGCTAGAGCCGTTCAAGGAGGCATACCTTATATTGATCAATTCCACGCTGCAATCACCAAATATATATTGAACGTCACAGATGTGAAGCCAGATGGGAACTGAGGTTACAGGGCTTTATCTTCACATCTAGGGATGTGAGAGGACCAGTGGAAGGTGGTCAGAAGAGAATTGCTTGAAGAGCTGCGTGACCACTATGATGTGTACTCAAAGGTGATGGGTGAGGAAAGTGCACAAGAACAGGAAGTGTCAATTAACTATATGGATGACCACCCCCCGATGCAATATTGGATGACATTCCCAGAAGTTGGACATATAATCTCAAGTCGTTATAACTGTGTAATACATCTGCTGTCAATGCAACAATGTCTTTCATTTTTTCCGTTAAGATCAGGACCAGAAAAAGGTACGAAACGTGGTCCCTTCACCATAGGTTTTGTAAATAATAATCACTTTGTAAAGATTCAACTTAAAGATAGAAGCCCGGTCCCACCGGTAATAAGGCATTGGAAGGTTAACCGCCTGCCTACGGCCAAAGGATGGGTGGAAGGCCTTGAAAAGAGGATGCGACAATTCGAGACATTAATCTATAAAGATGTAGGCAAATATCCCAATGTACTTACTATATCATCAGATGATTGAATGTATAATTTTTTGCAAATGTAGTGTTCGAGTTTATAATGAAAGAATATACTGAAATTTTTGGGATTTGTGTACAAAATTTATGGGATTTCTGCACAACGGGAACTCAACGCACCATCATGACTTTGCTTGTTGTGCATGTTGACCATTTATGTTATGGGATACAGTTGCTAAATTCGCACGAATGGCGTAATTTTGCCCATTGTGCGCTTTGAGCAATTTATGTTACAACATTAAAAATTTGCTCACCGCGCACAACGGCCATAAAGGAGAATGCTAAGAGTTGGACTCATAATTGTGTGCTTTGGTATGTTATTGATGTTGAAGACCTATGGTATACTGCATTAAATGTGTTAGTTATGTTGCATGGAGTGATTTCCACCTCTTCGTATTTTGAATCTGTGTCTCCTTGACGATTGGTCTTCTTGAATTTATGGCATAAGTCCAATATCCCAAGTTCGTTTAAAGGAAAACTCTATACGTAACAATGTCGATGCATGTAGAGGCTATGTGAATGCTGTAGAAAATGACTCCAATGAAACACATTGACAAATCAGATTCATCCATACACATCAGGTAAAAGGTGTGACCGGTGTGCACAATGAGAAAAAATTGTATATCTGGTACACTGTGATGCTAAGCTCAATTCCAACGTAGTTCACATGCACGAAGTATATTCCCGAGAAACTTCGATATTTCACACCATCCATGTCCATTTCTGTGATGGATGTATAATAATGTTTTAATAGCCACAAGAAATTAAGCAATCGGTGTACGAAGATCGCTAATGGTTGGCAAACAGATATTTATACTAACAAGCGGTAAAAGACTGCACCAGACGGTGTTCATTGCCAATTGAATGTTCGGGGTTCATTACGAATGCATAAACCATCAAATGTTCACCTCTCAAAATATAAAAAACATTTGGTGTACTAAGATGCCACGATTCACACAGACGCCTCGCTGGAGGGCGCGTTGGTAGCCAAACCGTCCTACGTTTTGGCCGATCCTCCACCAGACTCCCGACCAGATCGCTGACGCTTCCTCACCTCAGGCTCATCCTCACGTCTTCAATCGAGTTTGGAGGAAGCGAGTTTCTCTCCAACTCGGCTATACGAGCCAGGAGACTGCTCTTCTCTACGTACCATCGCTCTTCGGAGCTCTTCGGAGCTCTTCCGAACCGCTGACATTGAGGCCGCCCGATCTTTAGCTTTCGCAACCTCCCACTCCGCTTGAGATCTACGGTCCCTCTCTTTCATCAGCTGCTCCTTCAAATCCTTAAGTTGAGATTCGAATGAAACCGCCTTTTTCCGCTCGGCAATCAACAATTGTACCACTCGGCGACGCAATTCCACCCCGACCAATGATGTCTGCAGGGAATCATGGATAAGTAAGACTGTAAGAGTAAGGCAACAGCACAAAGAGACGACATTAGTAGTTAACCTGGTAACTGCCATAAACGACTGAGTTAGCGAGCCTTTCAATGTCAATTTGACCCAGGACACTTTGGTTAGTGGGAATGATGGAGTTCTCCACCAGCCGACTGGCCACCCCCTATCCACCAATGCAGACTCGCCGTCCCAGACGGGGAAGAAGGGTCGGTGACGGTTCCTCCTAGTACCTTCTGATGGAACGTCAATGTGCAGATTCAACAGCAATGCCCCTCGTACGCCAGGGGGACATAGCCTGCCGGAACGAGACCTCCCCATGGCCATGTATCCCTTAGAGGAGTCTCAGGCAACTGCGGCTGCACATCCCCCTGTCATGAAGGGAATGGTTAACATCTACGTCACCGTCTCTTCTTCCATTTGAAGACTGGCCTTGCAAAGTTTCTTCGTCCCACTGACACGATTTCTCAGCCATATCTGCAGTGAAGGCACAAATAAACGCGAATGGTGATATATCCCCAAATTTGGCGAGATATATATCCCCCACTTGACCAGACGCATGGAGGGGTTTTCTGGGGTCTTCACGGGGTTTTTTTGCGGTCTGCTACAGTAATACTCCGAGTTTGGCGACAACTCAAATTTTTTGCCGGGTCCGGCATTATGGGTGGCCATCTTGATTCTTTACTCTCTCGCTCTTCCGTTTGTTATTACAAGTATAAATAAACGGAGGCTTAATTACTCAGTGCGCAAAACGGGCCAAAATTTGAACCGTTGTGTGCGGTGAGCAAACAAAATTTAGTCACGTGTAGTATGTGCGTAAATGAGGGATCGTTGTGAGCGGTCGAATATTTGGATTTATTATACGAATTTTACTCATCGCGCACAAATGGCATTACTGTATACAGTTGTGTGAGGTGATATATTAAACGACTAAATGTGTTACTTGTCACAATGGATACAAATATTCGATGATATGGTGCTTATGAGAAAAAATTTTCGCAAACAAAGTACCAGCAAATTCGGCAGATGGATGAGTCGATGACCAGTCGAATTCTTGTTTGTGGTCCCACCAACCTCTCATCTCATCCATCTCGTCAAATCAATAACTCAATTTCCGTTTTATTTATTTATTTATTTTCGTCTTATTAATGGTAACACGTGAAAGTGGAGCCCACAGAGTGATGACGATAGAATTTTGCAACGCAGCACAGTCGAACGACGCGAAACCTACTGCAAATTGCCTAGTTAACAACATTCCAACGCGAAGGTACACATATAGTTTAGCAGGGCCCACAAGATATTCTCGACCCCACTATCCAACCCCATTGAATCTAGTTGGTAGTGTATATTTAACTAAATATGGTAGATGATGTGACATTTAATTAGGTAGTTTTTCCCATATTTAGTTAACGTCTAATTAAGCTATATTCGACAACTCCATACAAGTCTAAACTGAATGGCCGGTTAAATCATCTCCAACCACACTGCAACAACACACCAAATATGGTGTTTTCCCTCCATCAACCGCCCTGCAAAACTGGTAACATTTTGCCGGTTTGCTACAGGGCCATCCAAATTTGGAGAGTCAATGTAGCAACCTCCGATGTATAAAAAAACAGTGTAGCAACCTACATCCAGTTTTTGTATGTCTGTTTATTAGACTATACCTAGCACATTCATTATGAATCTGTTTGTTTATTTCGATCCCCCTATGGCATTATCCAAAAGGCGGGAGTAAAATAACAACAATCATGCTAAATAAGAGTCTAAATATATATAAATCCAAAAAATCATAAAACCACATTATAAACTTAGGTGATAAGCGGAATGAAAATCCAATATCAACATTGAGATACACGAAGGAAAACTATCGTCTCAAATCACAACACAAATAGAAGATAGCATACATGGAGACCATATCACAAAATTCACACATATATGATCAACAAATATAGTGCGGAATTAAAATTAAACCCAAATAAGAAACAAATGCAAACGTAATTATGTTTCAAGGGTTCGGATTACCCAAGTTATTTCCCGACTTGTTCTCGGTTATCCTGCGTCCCTTCCACCCGGATACCTCCGGATACTCAAGTTAGAACCCTAACTTGAGGTTTCCTTTAAACCCACTTGTAGCAACCATACAAGTGAAATCGAATACAATCGATGTCCTTGACTCCTACAACTTGGGAGTAAGCAAACCGCTCTCACAAACCGAGAACAAAACCAAATAACGAAAGTTATGAAATTATGAAAGCAACACTTACAATCCCATATGCCTTGAAGTAGAACTTGAAGGAGAAGTGTGTTGTGTGTTGAAGACTCTCTTGGAAGAGAGGAGAAAGCCCTTTCTCTTGACTGCACCAATTACCTTGACGATCACTATTTGGTTCTAGGTTGGAGAGCAAGAGATCAAAGATTAGGAATTCTTAGGGCTTTGGATTTGAGCGCTTTAAACTTAGAATGAAAGCTTGAGAGAAAACTTGGAAGATTTGGTCACCCCTCAATGGAACAGTAGAAGACCCATTTATTGGTTTCTCAAATCCACAAAACAGTTTAGGCAAAAACCCCTTAGGAATTTGTTAGAAAAATCTAAACGAATAGAATCTGAACTCGCGACAGTCGACTGTTGAAGAAACCACAGTCGACTGTTGCACAGTCAACATCGGTAGGTGAGAATTCATAATGGTAACTTACCACGTAGACAGTCAACTGATGAAGCAAAGACAGTCGACTGTTAAACCAACAGGCGACTGTAAATCCTTCTACAGGCGACTGGCCGAAAGAATGGTATGTTGATGAAATCTGGAAATCTTGTAAGATAACAGGACAGATGACTGATGAGGATAGCATAGTCGACTGTTAATCAAAACAAGCGACTGTAAATCCTTATACAGATGACTGTCAAATACCCTATCAATAGAGAGGATTACTGCCATAAAGGTGGAGCCCGATGTAATAGATCGGGTGCCAAGCCACTCAAGGATGGAAAGAAAGGGCACCTCATGGGTATTTACTTTCCGTTTGAATACACATCGCTTGTGCCTTGCACCGGCTCCATTATATCAGTTCCCGCCTGATAACCATGAATCCCTGTCAATAGAGAGGACTACTGCCGTAAAAGTGGAGCCCGAGGTAATAGATCGGGTGCTAAGCCACGTCAGGCTGGACAGAACGGGCACCTCATGGGTATTTACTTTCCATGTGGTTTACACACCGCTTGTGCCTTGTACCGGCTCCATTATATCAGTTCCCGCCTGATAAACATGAATCCCTGTCAATAGAGAGGACTACTGACGTAAAGGTGGAGCCCGAGATAATAGATCGGTTGCCAAGCCACGTCAGGCTGGACAGAATGGGCACCTCATGAGCATTTACTTTCCATGTGTTTTACACACCGCTTGTGCCTTGCATCGGCTCCATTATATCCGTTCCCGCCTGATAATCATGAATCCCTGTCAATAGAGAGGACTACTACCGTAAAGGTGGAGCCCGAGGTAATAGATCGGGTGCCAAGCCACGTCAGGCTGGAAAGAACGGGCACCACATGGGCATTTACTTTCCATGTGGTTTACACACCTCTTGTGCCTTGCACCGGCTCCATTATATCAGTTCCCGCCTGATAAACATGAATCCCTGTCAATAGAGAGGATTACTACCGTAAAAGTTGAGCCCGCTGTAATAGATCGGGTGCCAAGCCACTCAAGGATGGAAAGAAAGGGCACCTCATGGGCATTTACTTTCCGTTTGAATACACATCGCTTGTACCTTGCATCGGCTCTAGTATATCTGTTCCCGCCTGATAATCATGAATCCCTGTCAATAGAGAGGACTACTACCGTAAAGGTGGAGCCCGAGGTAATAGATCGGGTGCCAAGCCACGTCAGGCTGGACAAAACGGGCACCTCATGGGCATTTACTTTTCATGTGGTTTACACACCGCTTGTGCCTTGCACCGGCTCCATTATATCAGTTCCCGCCTGATAAACATGAATCCCTATCAATAGAGAGGATTACTGCCGTAAAGGTGGAGCCCGATGTAATAGATCGGGTGCCAAGCCACTCAAGGATGGAAAGAAAGTGCACCTCATGGGCATTTACTTTCCGTTTGAATACACATCGCTTGTGCCTTGCACCGGCTCCATTATATCAGTTCCCGGCTGATAATCATGAATATCTGTCAATAGAGTGGACTACTGCCATAAAGGTGGAGCCCGAGGTAATAGATCGGGTGCCAAGCCACATCAGGCTGGACAGAACATGCACCTTATGAGCATTTACTTTCCATGTGGGTTACACACCGCTTGTGCCTTGCACCGGCTCCATTATATCAGTTCCCGCCTGATAAACATGAATTCCTGTCAATAGAGAGGATTATTGCCATAAAGGTGGAGCCCGATGTAATAGATCGGGTGCTAAGCCACTCAAGGATGGAAAGAAAGAACACCTCATGGGAATTTACTTTCCGTTTGAATACACATCGCTTGTGCCTTGCACCGGCTCCATTATATCAGTTCCCGACTGATAATCATGAATCCCTGTCAATAGAGAGGAATACTGCCGTAATGGTGGAGCCCGAGGTAATAGATCGCGTGCCAAGACACGTCAGGCTGGATAGAACATGCAGTGGCCACTAAACAATAGATATTTATAGATCAGTTGCGAGACACAATCGGTATGCCACGTAATGATGAAAGTACAACCGCCACCTCGTACTATCTGATTTCGGAGGTACGAAATATAGGACATTTTAAATGATTTTTTATTTCTTCTCAATAATGTTCACGTGTGGAGACTGGAGAATGAGTCAAGTAGAACCTCGGTTTCCGTGTAAGCCCTGCAGTACAATTTTTTTGGCCATCCGAACGGATGCTTTACCCCAGCAGTCTGATGAGATCGTTTTAGTCAGTTCCACTTCCCTATGTAATCCAGCGGTTGAGATTAAAATAACCAATCGTTATATATATGTAGAATCAGTAGACCAGGGGTTTTGCAGAAAATTTCAATCCTCTTCCATTTGCTCTGTCGTTCCGTTTTCTTCTTCATCTCAACACTCTCGCATTTCGTACTAGGGTTTCTTCATGCCGCCAAAACGATCTCGTGAGTCGCCTTCTTCTGACTCTTGGAGATTAAATGATGATGATTCAATGTCACCTGAACACGATGATCCCCTTCCCTCATCGTTCTCGGCCAATAGACCCATTCTGCGTGATGCGCTTTCGCTTGGTCCAACGCAAGGTGAACACAATGTGTTGTTGCATCCTCCTGGGTTTCCTCCTTTACATGCAAGTTCATCAGTTCCATCTTCGGCTGAAAAATCCCCACTCGAGGACATCAGTAACGGCCTCCGCTCTATGGTTGGGATGTCTCGCCGTCAGGACTCTGTTCTGCACAACCTCCGTAGCAAACTCGCGGTGCTTACTACGTCTGTCTCTGTACTTACAGATGAACAACATCAGCTTAAGGATATACTCATATGCAATGTAAGCCCCGCATCTGCTCCTTCATCCTCCTCCCATCAGCCGGTGAACTTTACTCGTAGATTAGGAGAAATTGAAACAAATCTCTCCAACACCAATCTGGCGATCTCACTTCTGCGTAGCGACTTCGACACTATGATGCTCATAATGTCGAACATACAAGAGAAGATGGAGACTTTGGTGCCCTCTCCTAGAGACATCCATACTGTTGCCCCACCATCACCACCACCGCCGCCACCACCGCCTCCTCCTCCACCGCCTCCAGGTTTTTGAGGTGGACGGGCCTTTGGCGCACAAGCCTTTCTCTTGTCTTATAATTTATTTTTGATCATTGACGGAGAAGAGTGATTGTGGGTAGACATTATTTGGTGTTTTATGTCATAATGTACGAAATGTAGTTTCAAATTTGTTGTGGTGTGTACATTATAACGTATAAATGTTGTAGTATGATAGAATTCAGACCTTAATACAATTTCATTTAATTTGACATAATTGCATGACATTACGAAATTGATATATATGATATATACATCGATGCTTACTTGAATCAATGTCCGAAATTGAAATTACCTATTTAAAAACTTTTTACCAATATATGAATTACCCAGCGTGCACAACGGGCATAAATTGTAACCGTCATGATATATGTTGTGATAAAACATTTACGTTTGCACACAATTACTCAGCGCGCACAACGGTCACATAATGTGTTTGACCGATGTGCGGGCTGTGAGCATACCCGTATATAGTTATCCACAATTACTCAGATCACACAACTGCACGTAATTATGACCTTTTTGCGCGCGGAGCCAAACTATTCTATATTACAATTGAGGGAAGCTTTTGAATTTGTCCTATGTGGCAGTGTCATGTCAACTTTTGGGGGGAAATTTCTTGGATTGAGAAAATATGTTGGGAATACACAAAAGCATTGAAGAGAAATTAGTTGGGAGAATATAAAAGCTTTTCTTTTTTGAAATTGGTAGCATTAGCACTTAAGTCTTAATACCCTTCATTCAAAAATGACCCAAAAAAATGAGACCCAAAAAAATGAAACCCAAAAAAAACACACACACAAAATGAAACTCAAAAAATGTGCAACTTAAATGACAAGTATGCAAAAGAGAACTTTATTTCGGCTGATCTTATTTCGGCCGACTCAAAAAATTGAAACCCAAAAAATACAGGGAATGTGCATTCAAAGAGGCGGGCTGAGCTTTTTGGTCGTCAAGCTGTCTGACCAACCCATTCGCGCAGAAGGCGCCCTCGCCGAAGTCGCCCGCTAAATTTTTAGACGCTAATTTGTTGTTCTGCATCGAAGGTGCCCGCACCTAATTTATTGTTCCTCGCCGAAGACGGCCGTGCCTCTAAATTTTTTTACGCTAATTTGTTGTTCTTTTACATTTTGGGAGTAGAAATATTTTTTGGGACAAATATTTTTTGGGACAAAGATTTTGCACCGTTCCCGCGTGCACGGATTATGGCTAGTATGCAATTAAAACGGCAATAATTCATCGCAACCAAACTTCAGATGCCATGACCGTTGTGCGCGCTGAGCAAAACTGTATTACATAATCTATTACCCACAATTATTCATCCCGTCCTGCGCGGTGTGTAAAAAGGTATACCTTTCGGAAATATAATTCAGCTCGCACAACTGCTAAAATTTCACCCACCTGTGCGCGATTAGTAAAACTGTCGTAACTAAAAATTTCTCAGCGCGCACCACGTTCAATAAAAAGTCACAATAATTAAGAAAAAACACAAAATCAGGGGAGATTTAATGTTCAGACTGACATGCACAATAAATATATTCACATTGAAGCAAATATAATGCGCAGACGGTCGGTTGATTGATGGGTGTAGATACATACTCCTTCCCCTTTTGTATTTAGGTCCTGTCCTTTTGGCAGCTGTATTTACGTGTTTGGTCCCTTTTAACCCCCCGACGCTGACGACACGCATACCCACACTTTCCTCTCCTTTCCAGTTTCGCGTGTAAACCGCTATCGTGTTCTTGGGGAATTATTTTTGCTCCATGCACAATTTGCACGGGAAATTTCTAGTATACATATAAGTGAAAAGACAACACATATCTTACTGTTTACAGAATAAGACACCATATATCTTTGTGAATGATACTCATGTGTCACGTTGTTGGATTTGATGGTGTCCCATTTTGTAACATCCCACTATATGAATGAGTAATATTGTATAAACATAAATAATTTGCTCAACTTGCACAACAGCCATAATTTTTCCCGTTGTGCGCGTTGAGCAATTTTGTTATAGGCCATGAAGTTTGCTCAACGCGCACCATAAACGGTCAAACATTCTTGGGAACATCATCTGGCTGGTAACAATCTGTTGTAGATTCACTCGTCTCTATATTCAATACAATATCACTCCTCACGTGTTCTTAGACGCACAGTGACTCTACTGTAGTATATCGTCCTCATCAATGTGCCAGTCCAATTCGTCTATAAAATGGCATCCCTTCCCACTAGACCTTATCAACCACTGCACTTCTTGATGATAGTATTCTATCTGATTCTATCTGTTTCTACTTTATACAATATTTTTTCTTCACCATGCTAAATATATCCCGTTGTTCATCACTGCTTCGTCTTCAACACACAAAGATGAACACTATACTACCGACAATTGACGTGTGCTGGAAGATGTTATTTGCTCCTTCATATGTTCTACAGCAGCGGATTCTTCTGAGAAGAAGTAACCGTGATATATTTTTATATCAGTGCCTAAACGTAAAGTTGCATGTCTTTATACCCTATTTTTTACTTAAATATGCTTTTTAGCGTTCATAACTGATGCTTCTTCAACGCATACAAGGGCATGCGCTGAAGAATCCAGATCAGCCAACTTCGTTAAAGGAGTGGCTACTTATACCATTGTGGACAATCTGGATGCTAGTGATTATGGTGCGCGCTATTGGAGCTGATCATAAATGCCATCTTGCTTGAACTGTTCAGCATGACTCTGAACAGTTTTGCGTAGTGGGATTTAATGTACCATTAGGATATTCCCGTGATTGAATTTCATACCAGTTCCAAAATGTGAAGTTGCAAAATGTTTAGCTGTAGTTTCAACTTTGTTGTGTAATGTACATTATAATGCATAAATGTTGTAGTATTTTGGAATTCAGACCCTAATACAATGTCATTTTATTTGATACAATTGCAGGACAATAAAAAATGATATAGGTGATATATATGTCCGACATTGATATTACTGAGCAAAATTGTTTACCGAACTATAAATTACATTTATGCATTATGTACATTATAATGCATAATGCTGTAGTATGTTAGAATTCAGTCCTTAATACTATGTCATTTAATTTGATACAATTACAGGACAATACAAAATTGATATAAGGTGATATATACATTGATGCTTACTTGAATCAATGTCTGACATAGATATTACTGAGCAAACACTGTTCACCGAACTATAAATTACCCAGGGCGCACAACAGGTTCATGATATATGTTGTGATAAACTATTTACGTGTGCACACAGTAACTAGCATGCACAACGTTCATATCGATTTGTTTGACCGTTATGCGCGCTGAGCAAAACCGTATCTGGTTATCCACAATTACTCAAATCACACAACTGGACGTAGGTGTGACCCTTTTATGTGCAGAGCCAAACTGTATGCAATTAAACACAATAGACCATCGCACACAACAGTCAGATGCCATGACCGTTGCGCGTGCTGAGCAAAACTGTATTACTCCCTCCATTACCCACAGTTAATCATCCCATACTATGGGCAACATAAGGTAAGGTTGCGAGCACTGATCAAATTACACCCACCTGGGCGCGTTGAGTAAAACGGTCATAACGAATAATTACTCAGCACGCACAACGTTCAATAAAAAAATCCCAAAATAAAGAAGAAACACAAAATCGGGGGAGAATTAAATAATGTTCAGACTGACATGCCAGATAAAAAATCAAAATTGATGCAAATATAATGCGCAGCAGTTGATTGATGGGTGTAAAAACATTTAAGTGATAAGACAGCACATATCCTACTGTTTACAGAATAAGACAGCAAAAATATCTACATTTCTTTGATTTGTTAAAATTTGACCTGTAGTGCGCGGTATGTAAAAAGGTATACATTTTGGATATATAATACAGAGCGCACAACGGATCAAAATACACCCAGCTGTAACGCGTTGAGCAAAACGATCGTAACGAATAATTACTATACGCGCACAACGTTCAATACAAAATCCCCATAATTAATAACTTCAGCGCGCACAACGTTCAATAAAAAATCCCAATAATAAAGAAGAAACACAAAATTGGGGGAGAATTAAATAATGTTCAGACTGACATGCCAGATAAAAAAATCAACATTGAAGCAAATATAATGCGCAGACGGTCAATGGATTGATGGGTGTAAAGACATTTATGTGATAAGACAACATATATTATAATGTTTACAGAATAAGACAACTTATATCTATGTGTATGATACTCATGTGTCACGCTGTTTGATTTGATGGTGTTCACATCGCTATAAATGGAATTATGAGTAATATTGTATAAACATAAATAATTTGCTCAACTCGCACAACTGCCATATTTTTACCCGTTTTGCACGTTGAGCAATTTTCTTAGATGCAATCAATTTTGTTAGAGGCAATTTCTGTAGCCCACAGTAACCCTACTGTAGTCTCAGCCTCATCCATGCAGACCATACCCAGTCCAATTCGTCTATATAAAGTGATTCACTTCCCTCTAGACATCGTCAACCACTACACTTCTCGATGATAGTGTTCTATATGGTGCTACCTATACAATATTTTTTCTTTTACATGCTAAATTTTTGTTCTTACTAATGAATGCTTCGTCTAAGACACACAAAGATGGCCAGCAAATAAACTTGCGGCAATTGCCGTGATGCTAAAATTGAATTCGTCACATTTATATGGGCATCAAAGATGGAGTCTGCTCCTTCAGATGGCATCAAAGATGGTGTTGGCTCCTTCAGAAGAAGCACACGATGTTTTCGAATGCTTCACATTGCCATCAGCCTGAAGGTGCCACCAAGGTATCAGCTCTCAAACTACGCAATCTTGTCCGAAACTGTGCATCCTCATTTCTCTCCATGCTTAGAAGAATTTCTTACAAGTGCCATTATTGAATTTCATACCAGTGCAAAAATGTGAAGAATCTCTATTGGAGCTGCTCATAACTGCAATATCCACAGGAGACAAGGTCACGGCATGAGAACTTGTCGTATGAGCAAAACTTGTATTCCATTGCTCAAAGTTAATCAGCCCGCCCTACGTGCAAAAGTAGTGACCTTTGTGTGCACTAAGCAAAAATATTTACAATACTGTGATTTGTTGCAGTTACAGTCTTCTGATGTGATGCTGTATGTTTTTTTTGGAAAAACTTGGACAAGCACCGCAAGAGTATCGGTGTATTTAGATTTTGCTCTTTGCTAATCGAAACCAGATGTTTTTTTGCCGTTGTGCGTGTTGAGTAAAAAAGGTATACCTTCAAGCAATTTTTCTCATCGCGCACCACCGTAGTCAAATACTATTTGGAACAACGTCTGGCTGGTATCCATCTGCCATATATTCACGAGCACGAACAATTACTCTACGGTGTTTCCATCCTCGTTCATGGTTAGTCCAACTCGTCTGTATATGGTTTCTATCCCCACCAGACCTCATCAACCACTACCCCAGTTAATGATAGTTCCTTTATCTGATTCTCTCTGATTCTTCTTATACAATGTTTTTTCTTCAAACTTGTAATTTTGTTGTTGTTCATGAGTGCGTCTTCTACAGCACACAAAGATGGCCAATATACTAGCGGCAAGTGCCGTGATGAAGAAATTGAATACATCACATTTATCTGGTGGCGAAGATGTTCTTTTGCTCCTCTTCGCCTGATCTGTTCATCTTCATTACAAACATCACAAGAAGGCGAAGATGTTCTTGCAACCATAACATCTTCATTCTCGTCCATCCCAACTTGCAGATATTCTTTGACCATTCGTAAGCTCTGTTCAGATTCATTGCATACATAACTGCTTGATGATAACAACTGTTCTATCTTATATCTATCTAAGTCTAATTATACAAAAATTTTACTTTTTTATTCTATCTTTTCGTAGGGGAGTTTGTACTTGATGGTATCCCTCCTGCTCCCAAGGGTGTTCGAAGTGTCATTATTTGCCTTGGGATAGATGCCGATGGTATCTTGAATGCCTCTGCAGAGGAAAAGACGTGTGCAGAAAAATAAGATCACAATCACTAAGATAAGTGCAGGTTGACCCAGGAGGAGATTGAAAGGATGTTCCTTGAGGCAAAGAAGTATAAAGCAGAAGATGAAGCGAACAAGAGAACGGCTAAGATGAAGCAAATAAGAGAAAGATGGAGATGGTGTGTTATGTACATTGGAATGCATAAATGTTGTAGTATGTTGGAATTCAGACCTTAATACAATGTCAATTAATGTGATACAATTACAGCCCATTACAAAATTGTGATTGGTGATATATACATTGATACTTACTTAAATCAAATTCCAACAATGAAATTTAATGGGAAAAATTAGTGAAAGTAATATACATTACATTTACACAGCGCGCACAACTGGAAAATGGCGTGAACGTTGTGCATGTTTAGAAATTTTGATCGAGGCCAACAATTTTGCTCATCGCTCAACATGTCAGAGGATCATTATTGGGAACAGCATCTATGTAATATATACAATAAATACCCGAGGTACAAGATTACTCTGTATATTCCCGAGAAATCGTCTGTTGACTTTTATTTAGTAGAAGTGCTACTTTTGTTTATACAAGCTTCCATTTACCCCTGGATACTAATTAATCACCCCACATAATTGCTCAGCACGCACAACTTGCAACAGAAATGAACGTTGTTCGCGCTAAGCAACGCTTTCTACAATTACCGAGTTTTGCTCATCGCGCACAACAGTGTTATTTAAAAATTCGTTGTGCGCTCGGAGCGAAACTGTATACAATTACATAATACACACAGTTACTCATCGCGATCATATATGGAAGGTCATTCTCCTGCCAGTCTCGTCCTCGGTGACGGGGCCGTGTTGGCTGTCCAACAAGGTTCCCGGGTGTCGACCTGGAATCAGGGGGAGAGGAAGTAAACGCTCTAACTCGGTGTCTGTTGCAAAAATTCCCTTTATTAAATTCTGGAAAATTACATAGGACTCGCTCATGTGCAGTCTTACAAAAGAAACGATTCGCAAAATTTAGGAAGACGACGCATCATCGCATGTAAACAGGTCCTTTATCGCTCTTGCCACCCTATCCATCTTGGCGGTGGCCCGAGCTTTGAAAGCGTCGATATCTTGCTCCTTCTTGAGAAGCTTGGCCTAAAGGTCAGCAACCTCCTTCCTCAATGCCTCAAGATCAGCTCGGAGTTGAGATCGCTCTCTACCCCACTGAACTTCCGACTGCTTCTTGGCGCTTGACACGACGGCGAGGCTGGATTTCGCCTCCGAGGCCGCCCAATCCGACTTGCCCTTGGCGGCCATGATCTTCCTAAAATCTTACTCCAGCTTCTTCACCTGAGCTCTAAGCTCAGAAGCCTCGTTCTCGGCATCCGCCACCCGGCGCTGCCCCTCGATCAGTTCGCAGGCCCTGGGCGCAGACCTACCCCGAAAATGGTCACATGCAGATGGCGACAATCAACAAAACCAGAAGGAGAAGCAAAATTCGGAAGGCCCATTGGCAACGAACCTGAAGGCCTCTGCGAACGAAGCAGTTGGCCATCGTCTCAAGGTCGACCCCATTCAGGAAATCAACATCCCTTGGCAGAGTGATATTCTCCGCCAGACGAGCCCCCGTCCCAAAGTCCAGGAGGGCCGACTTGGCCGTCCCCATGATGTACGATGGCCGATAGGTCTCCCCCTGAATCTCCCCATGATGGCTAGACCCAATGCGGTTCGCCTACAGAAGGTGGCCGAACTCTGGAGATATGGGGCCAACGGAAGGGACCGGAGGAACAATGTCCTCGTATGGCCACCCATCGTGTGGCGTGCTGGAGGACGATGCGTCCCCAACTCGAGGATCATAAGGAGCCGCCTTCAAAGACCGCACAGCTTGACTTGAGGAGCATCCAGCCTCCCCCAACTCCAGCATGAGGTCCCCTATTCCTCCGATTCCTCCTCTTCCCTCTTCCTCTTACGGCCTTCTTCATTGGCCCGCTCCATCGCTGAAGTAAACTCTCTGTATGCTCCTCCCCGCCATTTTTGTTTCTAGAAGAAATAATAAGATGATGAGATATCCTCGGAGCGCAAAAGCCATTGGCTTCACCTCCAATTTCTTTTATTACGCGAACGAATAGGACAAGATGATCGACACGTGTCGGAAATTTGGTAAAAACAACGGTTGGGATCAACTGAAGGCGAAAGGTTTTGGCAGCCTGAATCAAATTAGATGCTTCGAATGTCGTGCCCTATTAAATGAAAGTACCCATCATTCGGCCTCGATCCGCGTTATTAATCGAGAACAAATCATGGGGGCCAATGTTGATACCCATGTACGGCGCCTGAAAAGGCATTGGGTAATTGCTCATCGCACAAAATGACTCAAACCCTAGAATTGCTCTCCGCACACGCCCACTCAAAACTCACAATTGCTCACCGCACACAAACATTTTTTTCCCATCCACGTTTACATGTGCACGGGTAAATTTATTATCCGTTTCACCGTTGCATAATTGTTAAGAAATTCCATGTCACAACTAGTCCTTACATAAAGTTTGGAAATGGTGCATGTGAGCAGGCAGAGTGTATGTCATGGCATATACATCTACTGTAGTAAAGGAAGTAACAACTATACTTATGAACATGTGAAAGCATGCACGTGCAACCGGAAAGGTGTACAACAATGGATCCACACATGCAACAGGCAGAGTGTATGTCATGACTGAGGTGCATTCAATCATTGAGATACAAAAATAGAAAAAAAAAATCAATTCAAAGTGTCAAATAATACACGCAAACATGTACCTTATCCCTTTTTTAGTAAATTATAATTGCTTACACCGCAATTTTGCGCTGCATATAGTCATTATCTAAGAGTATTAGTGTTATGATTTGATGTATGATGAGAGGCTTGTACTTTTGCCCTTCTTTTTTCGAGTGAGTTGTGAATATGAAGATATTGGTGTTTGTATAAGATGTATCAATGTATCATTAAAATGGGATATTGTATTATTTTCTCAGTGTTTTTATCTGTGATGGAGTTTTACTTGTACTTCCCAGCAACTGCGTAGTACCTGCAGTGTTCTTTCTACTCTCTTTCTTGTTTCTTTCTACGTAATAACACTCGTCTCTTCGGGAATACCTGATACGGGTTCGTACTTATCGGATATCTCGGGGACCGGGTCGCATTGAATGAAGGCAAGTCGAACGAATTCTCCCGCCCATGGGGAGCGGGATTCGAAGTGCCGCCTCTGTGAGACTTGACACGTGTCCCCTACTGACGGCTTGGATTCGAAGGGACCTTCAGTATAAAGCCTTTCTCCTTTTAAATTCTGCTTTACCCATTGCTCGTTACCCTGATTTTCATCTTTTTTGCTCCGATGGCGGGTCGGGATTTCAGTCAAGACGTTCCTCACCATCCGCCCTTGGGCACGGTTGAACCTTCGCCCTTCGTGGCGAATCAGATTGATTCGATCTCCGGTCTCGACCTCGGAGAGGGGGACGTGGCGGCTGTCGAGTAGGGTTTCCGTGTGTTAACCGAGAATGAGGAGAGGAAGAGACGCTCTCACTTGTGGTCTGAAGGTCCCGAGGGGAAGAAGAAGAGGATTGAGAGTGGTCCAGCTGTCCTTTCGAGTAACCGCTCCTTCCGGGAGAAAATGGCAGACTCTCTGGTATGGCATATCCAGCATGTCGGACCCTTTTTTCTTCAACGACTGTTTTGTTGATGGCGACATTCACCCCTTCGGTCTTGCAGGTTCTCCAGTTGCTGTAGATGGTCTTGAGGCGGCCATGGCACAGGAGCACCTGAGGGCTGAGGCGGCTGAGCAATCAGCCAAGGAGGCCCACCAGTTCAAACTGAGAGTTGCAGAGCTCATCTCGGAGGTGGGATGTTTGACGGAGGCTCTGGCTGTCGCCAAGAGTTCGGCCAAGTATGCTGAGGATGCACTGTCCCTCGCCCGGGAGGAGCATAGAAAGGCGAAAGGTGCTCTTTGGGCCGATATAGGCGACCTGCGGGAACTGGCCCATGGTTAGATCGTAGCTGAGGTCCAGAGGGACTATGGGGATGTCCTGGCTCCGAAGATTGTGGAGTCTATCCGTGAGGGATTCCGGGCGTTCTCGGACATTTTTGCTGCTCAGATCGAGAGGTCCTTCCGGGATGCTTTCGCAGCATTCGAGGCGTGGGTCCGAAGAATGCTTCCTCGACCTCCGGTTGTCCCTGGTCACCCTACTGGTTCAGGAGAAGACGAATCGCCTGGGGACGCCTCTTCGCGAGCTCCTGCATCATAGGTGGATCGAACCCTTTTTTGTTTCTCCTTTTTGTTCGTTGTACTTGGAGATATTTTTGATCAATGGGAACAATTTCTCGAATGATTTCTTGACAATTGGCGTGACCTGCTGCAACAGATAAATTATAAGATATGAGATCGACAACAGCATATAGATTTCTCGAATGATAGGCATCATCCTCATACTCTCATAATGAAAAATTTGGGAATTAAGTTTTAGTTTGGACCCGCAGACCTAGGAATTCAAAGCCACACTAGCTGCATTTTGAACTAAAATACCAGATAAATCATTTTTCATATATACAGTTTTAAAGAGATTCAGTTTTCAGCATATTTAATGATGGGCTTCATTACATAAATGCGTTTCATACCCCTGCCACTTTTTCTTTGGTGATGATCTTGATGACTGAGCCCACAGGCATGGCCAAAAGGCTGAAGAGGAAATCGACAAAATCTTTGCCAGCTTCAGCGAACAACACTCTCTTCATCCTCTTGTCTATGAAAAGCTTCAACCTCATTTGGGTGGCCATCATCACTGCTGCAGCAAACCGGTGATGGTTTGTTTAAGCTATGGTCTCTGGTTGTTTGGGAGGGGGTTGCTTGAATATGGTCAGAGTAATATTTGAGCAAGGTTACTTCTTTCTCATGCCTTTCACAGCACTCGAAGGGTTGTGGTTGAATATAATTGTGGGTATGGAAGCCATTTATAGACGAATTGGACTTCCCTTGGATGAGGATGAGCCTACAGTCGAGTGTAGCATTACTCCTTCCTCTTGACTGATAAACATCACTCGAAGTGTAGAGGTTGAAGAGGGCTTGTGCGTAGGGAAGCCATTTTATAGACGAATTAGACTGCCCTTGGATGAGGACGAGTCTACAGTAGAGTGACCGTGAGTCTCCAGAAGAGACCCCGTGAGTCTACAAAGCAGTGATCGTGAATGTACATAAGATTTTATTCATCGTGCACATCTTCCTAAATTATTTGCTCTCCGCGCACAATGGCCATATTCTTGCCGGTTGTGCGCGTTGAGCTATTTTGTTTGCTCAATGCGCACCACCACGGTCATACATTATTGGGAACAACACTGGCTGCTATCAATCTGCTGTAGATTCACGGGCATTCTTCTGTATAATCACAAGCAATTTGCTGTAGACTCACAGGGTCTCTTGTGTTGCCTCCCAGTAACTCTATTGTAGTCTCATCCTCATCCAATGGCATCCAAAGTCGTCTATAAATGGCTTCCCTTCACACAAGCCCTCGTCAACCAGTACACTTCTTGATGATATTATTCTATCTTATTCTATCTGATTCTAGTTATATGATATTTTCTCTACAACATTCTATTTTTTCCTTCATCAATGCTGCGTCCTCAACACTCAAAGATGGACAATATACTAGCGTCTAGTGACGTGATGCAGAAATTGAATACATCACATATATATTGATTCGAAGATGTTCTTTGCTCCTTCATATGTTCTGTTTGTCGTCATTAAAGCTATCACCTTCCATGCACACCCGTTTCTTCACTGCTTGTATATGTTCTTTGATACTTAGTTGCAGACATCACTGCTTGATGATAATAAATGTTCTATCTTATTCTAAGTCTACCCGTACAATATTTTTACTTAATTATGCTTTGTTATGTGTTCATCACTGATTCTTCTTCAACGCAGACAGGGGGACGGATGGCCAAGATACAAAGAAGCAAGTGACGCTAATGGAGCTGATGGAGCAGCTCATAAATGGCAACAAAGTATAAATTTTTTTTCATGGTGGGAAACCCTGTATCCCTAGTATAGTCCAGTGCTTTAATTGCTTAGTCGGGCAAAAACTGTGATGTTGCAAAATGTTTAGATGTAGTTTCTACTTTGTTGTGTTATGTACATTTGAATGCATAAATGTTATAGCATGTTGGAATACAGATCTTAATACAATGTCATTAAATTTGGCGCAATTGCATCACATTACAAAATTGCGTGATACTAACTTGAAGTACCCACAATTACTCAGCTCGCACCAACAGAAACAACATTGAACTTTGTGCGAGTTGAGCACAACTGTCTACGATTACCAACATTTACTCAACGAGCATAACCGTCAAAGTTAGTAACCGTTGTGCGCATGGAGCTTAACTGTTTACAATTACCCATATTACTCAGCGCGCACATCCGTAACATTATTGAACGTTGTGTGCGCTTATTAGGAAGCCTATAAAATTACCAAGTTTTGCTCAGCGCGCACACCTGGTAAAAGTTGTAAATGTTATGCGCGCGGAACTAAACAGTATACAATTACCCACCATTACTCATCGTGGACAGCTACATGCCTCATTCTCTTCATTCTCTTCAGCTTCTGCTTCTTACTCCTTAATCCCATTAATTTTCTTGACAATTGTCAGGTTTTACAGCAACATAGAAATTATAAGATATGAGATCCGCAGCATCGGATATAGGTCTCGAATGATAGGCATCATCCTCATAGGCTTATAACCAAGACTTTGTATTTTAATGTTCAATTTGGACCCCCCAGCCCTATTAATTCAACTCCATGATGGCTGCATTTTGGACTAAAATATAGGAGGCTGCCGTTTTCATATGACCATTTTTAAAGAGAACCAGTTTACTTACAACCCATTTACACTGATATGTCCCTGACAGATGCATGTAGTATATTTCTTCCAAGCTAATACAAAATTGTTACCTATAAGATATAAAAATGTCGGCCTTCATATCACAGCCTTGTTAAGTCATCGGGCGAAGATTTTTCCTACAGAGATTATGGAGCAATGATGTTAAAATAATTTATACTAGTATATAAAATAGTAACCAGCTGTGCTCATATATACATTCTTTCTACCAGCTGTGCTCATCCGATAAGTTCTCATGTCATGACCCTTTTCTGCACAAACACTGCAAGTCCTTGTTCTTGTTTGACTTTGTTCTTGTGAGACTTGTATTCCAGACGGAATCCTTGACGCCACTCATGGTCGGCCTTTAGTTCTTGCTTTTGCAGGATCATGAACAATGACATCATTTACTCCCACTTCTTGTTTGATAGGTGCACTGGACCCCACCTGTGATCTTGGCTCTTCAGAAGCAGTTTGCGCTTTATTAGTCATATTATTTGATCACTCCATATTTTACACCTTTTTTCTGCATATTTGCATACCGTCTTGATCGCCCATATCACGCTTTTCACGATTATTCGACAATATTGCGATACTTTTCACTATTTCTTGTTTTTGTCGTATTTCAGGAAATATGGAGCGATTTGGATCGAGTGTGAGATCAAGAGGATTTGCACCCACTCCGGAGTGTCAACCATAGCCCTTTTGAGGGTTATTCTGCAATGGAAGAGGAGTGGAAGAAGAAAGAACGCCGTAGGAGCGACGGGGGAGCGAAAAGATGAAGATTGGGCATTTTCAGCATGTCACTCGGCCGAGTGAAGGAGTTACTCGGCCGAGCATTGAGACCCCGCTCGGCCGGTCAGATCGGACACGCAACAGAGATGTATCGGCGTGCACTCGGCCGAGCATCGCACGCCGACTCGGCCGAGTGAGGATAATCCGTCCGTCCGAGTGGCACCCAGACGACGGCAAGCCAAAATGTCCAACTTACTGTAATCCGTCAGTCTGCCACAGAAGCCCGACTCGACCGAGTGACGAAAGCCGTCCGCCCGAGTACCAAATGCCCCTCAGCCGAGTGACATTTGCCACTCGACCGAGTGATGCCGAGGACACACGGCGCCCAGATTTTCAGACATCCTCCTACTCTTTTCAAATCTGCTATCATTCCAGCCATCAAATTATTTTTCTCATATTTTTTATGGATAGTAGACTTCATGACGGTTCCAACGCCGCCAAGAACGCGCAAATCGGAGGTCGGATGAAATCTGGGGAATTTCTGCAAGTTGATGCTGCAGTGCTGGAATTTGCATGTCAGTGTCACTCGGCCGGGTCACATTTTCTACTCGGCCGAGTGCGGCCTGGGCCCAGATTTTAAGTTGCGGTTTGGGCTGTTTTTGGGCACGAATTTGAGGGGTTTTCTAGGGTTTCTTGCTAGGGTTTTGGGAGAGTATTTAAGGGGTTTGTAGCCACCATTAGAGGGAGATCCCCATTATGTTTTCTTAGTCCCCAATATGTTTTTCTTAGGATTATTTTAGAGGTTAGGCCATGCCCTAGGCCCCCTCTTGGATCTAAAAGCTTGTATTTGGATTGGAATTCTTCATCTAAGCTAAGTATTTCTATTCTTATTCTTTGAATCTTTGATTTTCTATCTTTTTATATGCAAGCAATGGTTTTTATTGATTCTTATATCCTTATTGCTATGCTTGAGTAGATTTGGTGTTCTAGGGTTTGGGGATGAACCCTATGGATCTAATTTCATATTTGTGAAGAATGAATTCTAAATTGCTAGAATTGCTAGGAGGTTAGGTTGTGATTGATTTCCTACGGATAGCTAGGGATTTCCATCGATTTGGGATTTGCAAGAGATTGGATTCTAATCGATGGGAAGGCCTAGATATTCGATTTAGGTTTACAATTGGGTTTCTCTAGATTTGGTTTGCAAGAGATTGGACCAAAGCTAGGATTTTTAATTGTAAATCTATACACATATTCGTTTGCAAGAGATTGGACGAATACGAACTATCACAACCTAGATCGTAACTCGGGTTTGCACGAGAGTGGGCTCGAGGAGCGATTGAACGATGACGTCGATCTTCATGCTAGTGGCTTAGGTTAGGGTTTGCAAGAGATTGGGCCCTAATCTAGGTTGCTATAGACCGGCAATAGCGCGAGAGCGTGAGCTTGGTTCTCTATTCAGTTACGACTAGTTCACCTCAACACAAGTCTAGTAATATTGAGATTCACTATTTACGATGACGTATGACGATCCGTAGTGGGAATTCCCTAGCCCTAGACTTCTTTATTTGATTTTATATCCCCATACTTTGCCCGACGATTGTGACAGGATCGTCGCAAGGCAAATTCCCTCTTTTATTATATTGTATTTGAATCGATATTTGACCGATTTCTTTATCATCGACACCGACATCCACCACCATTTCCATTATATCACACCATAGCCATCTCCACCAATAATACATTCGTAATCAAACCAACCTAGGATAGATTGGAACCAACACCACCTCCTCGTGTTCGATACCCGCTTGCCACTTTGCCGTGCGCTTGCGGTAAAACTACAATCGTCGTCCCGGGACGTGTATCCGGGGCCGACCGAGTCTTTGGTCGTGCTCTTGGGTTGCATTTTGGGGCGATCAAGTTTTTGGCGCCGTTGCCGGGGAGGTGTTTCTGTTGGTGCCAATTTGTCACAATTAGGTTGATTAGACTACGAAAAAAACTAAATAAATAAAAAGGAAATTTTCACCCCTGCCACCATTATTATCATTTCTATATTCTTTTGTGCCACTGACATCTTTTCTCCAGGTATTTATCTTTGTTGATCAGGTGCTATGGATTATACTACGTGGACCACAGATTTTGATCATAATGCTCAGACGGGAGATTACTATTTTGATCAGAGTGCTCAGATGGGAGAATACTATTATGATCAGAGTGCTCAGATGGGAGAATACTATTTTGATCAGAGTGCTCAGATGGGCGAATACCCTTTTGAGGAGATGCACTGGCCTGAGCTTGATGAGAGACAAAGGATCTTTTTTGATGAGATGCATGCACACCAGGTTGAAGTGCAAGCCGGGCTTGAAAAGGGTAACCTTCTATTGGAACGGGTGAAGAGGCAACTTGAAATGAATATGCTCATGCTTAAGGTTGAAGGGATTTCCGAAGATATCAGTTCTGCTTCTTCATTTTATGGGCAAGAAGCATCGCCAGACTTACTACCAGAGCCAGAATGTGCCGTCGTCGATCCCACTTCCTACGATACATCTATTGCATATGAAGAGTGGATGGACGAAGAGGCAGTGAAGGAAGCAGAAACTGAGTCATATGCGCAGCCAGAGGAGGACGCATTTCAGAGATTATTGGAGGGTCTCTTGGAGTCAGTGAGGTTCACCGGTTCAGAGAGCATTACAGCAGGTGATGCATTTGAGCTACGATTTGCAGATTTTGTTATGAACCGTGTCTCAGCTGCAGGAACAATTGAGGAGGACATCCATGTCAGACTTGAGGGGGATAGACTATATTTTCAGATTGCTTGCGGGCATTCCCCTCCACATGATACATCCCCACAAGTTGACACACCTGAGCAGCCAGCATCACCATCCCAGAGAGAGCCTACATTGATAGTTGATGAGAAGGCAGAGGAGCACACTATCGAGCCAGAGCATATTGCCGAGGAGGCCTCACATACGGAGTCAGAGCATGCTTTTGAGGAGGCCTTACACACAGAGCCAGAGCTTATCACCGAGGAGGTCGTGCATCAGGACGAGGACACAGCCATTCATGAGGATGCCGAGCACTATCCTCCTCCATTAGAGCTTCCGCAGCCACCTCATCCTCCCACTGACGCAGAGGACTACCCCACAGAGCTTATTGCTCCCCTTCAGGGAGATCTCTTTACTCCCTCGCCGTTTATCTTTGATTTCCCTCCAGTGTATGATGTTTTTTATGATTCATCGTGCCTTTTGCAGGATTCATGTACATACGATCAAGAGGTACGATGGGACGTATATGTGGAGGAGAGCGAGGAGTTAGCACCCATGGACACATATGAATATGATCAAGGGGTGCACTGGGATGAGTCTGACGATGATGAGGAGCATCTTGATGGGGTCCACACCTATGATCTAGATTTACCTGAGCAGCATAGAGAAGACACCGTGGAGACAGCTATCACGGCACGTGAGGATATTGGATTATTTCCAGGGAAGTATCGTCCACCACTATTTATTTCATATATTTCTATTGACGATCCTCTTTGGAATACTTTTATTATGAGGGTGAAATTTTTGCGGCGAACTGATGCATCCTATTCTCTGCAGGGTACAGGTGGAGTCCTTGTGGGAATGCTGGAGGATGCATTGCTAGAGTTCGTTGGTGTCCGTGGACATGTGCGCCTGGCAGAGCCACGGAAGGAGCAGTTGGAGCAGTTGCCTGCACCGGAAAAGATACTGGATCCGCCTTTTGCTATAGGTGATATCAATCCAGTAGTGTAGAAATTTTTATGCTTTCAATAAACCCGAATTCTCTCGACAGCGAGAGGACCGTATAGATTTGCTTGAATAAATATCACCTCATATGACGGAAACAAAAATTTTTACACCCCAAACCCATTATATATATTAATTGCCCTCTCCATATTTTGATGTGTCACATCCTTTTGCTCACCACATTCGAGCATTTCTTTCAAGTGAAACCTTACTTTCTTATTCGTTTGACTTGATCACGCTTTGCAAAGCCATGACATTTTTGGTCAAGTCATTTGAATAGGATTGTTTGGTATAAGCTTGGGGGAAGGCGCTCTCATGCATCATTGTATGTGCATGTAGTTGCATTAGGATTTCATGTCATTCATTTCATCATTTTTCATTCACCCCCTTGTTATTATCGTTGTTCCTCATATTCTTTCATTATGATCACATCGAGGACAATGTGAAGTTTAAGCTTGGGGGAGTGCATTTCCATGCCATTTAGATGCATTAGTTGCATTTTTACTTTATTTTAGGGTTTTTAAAATTTTTCAAATTTTCGCATCATCTTTTTGATTTTTCCATCTTATTTTCCTTTTATGTGTGTTCATGCATCAAATTGTGTGCTTGATTTTCTTTTCTTTTCTTTCCTCTCTTTTATTTTTTCTTATTTCTTTATTTTTCTTTCTCTTCTTTTGCTAGATTTGTTCCTTATGATGATATCTCTTATTGCTTTAGCAACCATCACGATGCTTATTATTCATCGCCATGCTACTTAGAGTATTCCATAGTCTTGCTATTCACATGTTCTTGCAAATCTATTTCTTTTGATGATTCCTCTACATGAATGCATGATATTAATTGAAACTGAATGTATGGATTAGTGTTTAGTATGCTTTTGTTGGAAATGCACCAAGATTCACGCATCATTAGTATATCTGAAGCATCAGTTTTATTGTCTTATTCACCTTCTGTTGCATGCCTGATATGATTGTGCGCCTTACCTCTTGACTTCACATTTTATTGATATGATTGAGAATATCCATGCTTACATATGAGTTTTAGTTGAAGTATTATTTTATTGAACCGTTCGTGCACATCTTAGAGTGAACCGAGTGTTACATTATTTCTTTCTCCACATATATCTTTTTATTCTCCACATGTCACTTGAGTTCACCTCCTAAAGCTACTTATATCACATCTATTTCCCAAAAATCCCCACAAAAGAAAAAGTTAGCTCCAAAAAGTCCAAAAAGCCAAAAAGGAGCCAAAATCCAAAAATACAAATCATATAGCTCCTACAAAAATCCAAAAAGAAAAATGAGAAACAAAATGTTCACAAAAAAAGGAAAAAGAAAAAAAAAAGAACGAAAGATATTTCTCTATCTCATTATTGGAGCCACAAAATACTTGGGAAAACCAATGCAAAAATCTCATTTTCCACTATTATATTCCCTTGGATGCGACGCCTCAAGCTAAGCTTGGGGGGGTGAACTCATTTGACCATATGAGTGAGTACGACATTAGAGTGGAGAGGTGCACGAACGTGGAAGTTTGATAATACTGAGACTTGGCGAATTACTTTAGTTATGGAGATTTCTTATGAATCAATATAAATATGTGAATGCCATGATTTATTCCATTCTCCATTGCATGTTTGGTGTGATTCTTATATGCTTCTGATATAACTCTTGATTGAAAAGTGCATTGTCAACATTTGTATATTAAATCCTATGAAATGCGTGACGTGGATATGAATTGATTGTATGAATTTAGAGAATCCCTTTTGTTGTTCTAAAAAGCTTGCAAGTACCATGTTTATGTAAGATATGAAATCCTTATAGCATGTGATTTGTATTTTCCAAGTTATCGTGATGCATAGCTTATGGCTTGAGATTTGAGAGAAGAATCTAGCGACCCCTTCCACCTCGTGTTCTTTCTTTTTCATTTCATTTTCTTTGTTTTCATCTCCCGAGTTCGTCTCTTTACTTATCTTCCTCGAGGACGAGTAAGAGGTAAGCTTGGGGGATTTTGATCACTCCATATTTTACACCTTTTTTCTGCATATTTGCATACCGTCTTGATCGCCCATATCACGCTTTTCACGATTATTCGACAATATTGCGATACTTTTCACTATTTCTTGTTTTTGTCGTATTTCAGGAAATATGGAGCGATTTGGATCGATTGTGAGATCAAGAGGATTTGCACCCACTCCGGAGTGTCAACCATGGCCCTTTTGAGGGTTATTCTGCAATGGAAGAGGAGTGGAAGAAGAAAGAACGCCGTAGGAGCGACGGGGGAGCGAAAAGATGAAGATTGGGCATTTTCAGCATGCCACTCGGCCGAGTGAAGGAGTCACTCGGCCGAGCATTGAGACCCCGCTCAGCCGGTCAGATCGGACACGCAACAGAGATGTATCGGCGTGCACTCGGCCGAGCATCGCACGCCGACTCGGCCGAGTGAGGATAATCCGTCCGTCCGAGTGGCACCCAGACGACGGCAAGCCAAAATGTCCAACTTACTGTAATCCGTCAGTCTGCCACAGAAGCCCGACTCGACCGAGTGACGAAAGCCGTCCGCCCGAGTACCAAATGCCCCTCAGCCGAGTGACATTTGCCACTCGACCGAGTGATGCCGAGGACACACGGCGCCCAGATTTTCAGACATCCTCCTACTCTTTTCAAATATGCTATCATTCCAGCCATCAAATTATTTTTCTCATATTTTTTATGGATAGTAGACTTCATGACGGTTCCAACGCCGCCAAGAACGCGCAAATCGGAGGTCGGATGAAATCTGGGGAATTTCTGCAAGTTGATGCTGTAGTGCTGGAATTTGCATATCAGTGTCACTCGGCCGGGTCACATTTTCTACTCGGCCGAGTGCGGCCTGGGCCCAGATTTTAAGTTGCGGTTTGGGCTGTTTTTGGGCACGAATTTGAGGGGTTTTCTAGGGTTTCTTGCTAGGGTTTTGGGAGAGTATTTAAGGGGTTTGTAGCCACCATTAGAGGGAGATCCCCATTATGTTTTCTTAGTCCCCAATATGTTTTTCTTAGGATTATTTTAGAGGTTAGGCCATGCCCTAGGCCCCCTCTTGGATCTAAAAGCTTGTATTTGGATTGGAATTCTTCATCTAAGCTAAGTATTTCTATTCTTATTCTTTGAATCTTTGATTTTCTATCTTTTTATATGCAAGCAATGGTTTTTATTGATTCTTATATCCTTATTGCTATGCTTGAGTAGATTTGGTGTTCTAGGGTTTGGGGATGAACCCTATGGATCTAATTTCATATTTGTGAAGAATGAATTCTAAATTGCTAGAATTGCTAGGAGGTTAGGTTGTGATTGATTTCCTACGGATAGCTAGGGATTTCCATCGATTTGGGATTTGCAAGAGATTGGATTCTAATCGATGGGAAGGCCTAGATTTTCGATTTAGGTTTACAATTGGGTTTCTCTAGATTTGGTTTGCAAGAGATTGGACCAAAGCTAGGATTTTTAATTGTAAATCTATACACATATTCGTTTGCAAGAGATTGGACGAATACGAACTATCACAACCTAGATCGTAACTCGGGTTTGCACGAGAGTGGGCTCGAGGAGCGATTGAACGATGACGTCGATCTTCATGCTAGTGGCTTAGGTTAGGGTTTGCAAGAGATTGGGCCCTAATCTAGGTTGCTATAGACCGGCAATAGCGCGAGAGCGTGAGCTTGGTTCTCTATTCAGTTACGACTAGTTCACCTCAACACAAGTCTAGTAATATTGAGATTCACTATTTACGATGACGTATGACGATCCGTAGTGGGAATTCCCTAGCCCTAGACTTCTTTATTTGATTTTATATCCCCATACTTTGCCCGACGATTGTGACAGGATCGCCGCAAGGCAAATTCCCTCTTTTATTATATTGTATTTGAATCGATATTTGACCGATTTCTTTATCATCGACACCGACATCCACCACCATTTCCATTATATCACACCATAGCCATCTCCACCAATAATACATTCGTAGTCAAACCAACCTAGGATAGATTGGAACCAACACCACCTCCTCGTGTTCGATACCCGCTTGCCACTACGCCGTGCGCTTGCGGTAAAACTACAATCGTTCTCTGGGTGTGTATCCGGGGCCGACCGAGTCTTTGGTCGTGCTCTTGGGTTGCATTTTGGGGCGATCATTATTCTGGTCCAAAAAACTGTTTGCCCACCCAAAGACGACATCAAACAGAAGGGGATCTCTTGTTACCGCCTCCACGACTTTATCGAATGATGAACGAAGTCTTCAGGCTTGAAGTGGAGTAATTTGAGTTAGACGCACTCCGTGTACTGTGCTAGTCGAAAAGGCCCCAAGACTCATGATGCTATGTCTTGCATTTAGAGTCCACCTTGGTAAAATATATCTCTCAGGGATGGCTTGCATATCATACTTTTGCTTCATGATATATAAAATTTGCGTGAATAGCAAACCTTCAGTCACAGCCCTTGCATACATACACCTGAACATTCCCTTAGATATATTGCATTGAACATTATGCACGTAGCTATTTCCATCAATCCACATAGTTACTCTATACGTGCTCGTATCCCCATCCGTGCTCACCCTTTCGTGCTGACAGTATAAAGTATTTTTGAAACGATTTTGAAAAATGGAAAATATGTTTCTAGTATATACCTTTGCAGCATGAACCTCTAACGCATGCATGCCGCTAAATTCTGGTTTGTTCCGCATACCAAAAGTATCTTCTCTCTCCTCTTTGTCTCGCTGAAATTTTATGGCTTTATCATATTGATCAATGAACTCATATAATGGAGTCCTACAGTTTACGTATCCATCAAAATACACGTTCATGCTTTCACTCATTGGCTGGACGCCATGCCTACACACAAAACAAGAAATGAATACAATTTGCTGAGTTTATTTTGATCATATATTTTTACACCAATTTCTATCGTATTAACATTTTCATACCTGCAAAGAAAGTATCCAGTAGGTACGCCTTAATCCAATGATGTGCTTTCTCATGCATCGTATGCAACCACTTCTAGGCTTTCATTTCATTTTTTTGTTTTTCTGTCAATGGCTCCTGAAATTCCGTTTGGTACTTCTCCATTAAGATGCGCCAACAATTCTCAGCTTCTACAACATTTTGACTGTTCTTACACCAGTTTGCATAGTCTTCTTCAAATTCAGGGTTATAAGAAGACCGCAATGAACGTAGATGCTCATCTTCGTGCAGACTGATATGCCATATGCAATACCTGTGTTTTGTATTTGGAAATACTCTTTTGATTGCATTGCATATTGCCGGGTCTTGATCGGTGATGATAGCTCCTGGTGCTTTATCCCACATACATGTTAACCACTGTCCGAATAACCACACAAAGGATTCGTCCTTCTCATCAGCAAGAAGAGCACATCCAAATAAAATAGACTGTTTATGATGATTGACACCTGTAAAAGGTGCAAAAGGCAACATGAATCTATTTGTCTTATAAGTGACATCAAATACAACAACATCTCCAAACTGGTTGTATGATGTCCTCGCCCTTCCATCAGCCCAAAATATACTCCTACATACATTCTCTTCATCATGCTCAATAGCATAATAGAACTGAGAGTTTGTAGCTTGCCTTTTAATAAATTGTTCTATTACTCTAATGCATTCCTTCCCAATGTTGTTCTTTCTTTATACTCTCCCATGATCAATGCATTGTTGCGTAGTAATATTGACATTACTACTACTCGTGGCATTTAGAATCCTTGCAATCTTTACAGGTCCTACTCCATAGCCACGCATCGATCAACTAAATTCCTACATGTTCTGTCCATATGCGATCTTTTATGTGACCGTAGCATCTGGATCTTCGCTGGGCTTTTTATCAACGCATGATTATGATCATCATTAAAGGAGTTTATGCGCCATACTCCATCGGTGATTTTATGAACTGTCATTCGAGCCATACAGCCTTCTCTCTCATTTTTCCTTCGATTAACGTCCCTCCCTATCTCCCTCTTATCTTTTAAGCTTTTAAACCCTTCTTTGTTGCACGTATACTTCCTCCTCGTGGTATTGCCATCTTTTCCTTTCCCGTAGATCCCTTTCGGGTTGCAAAACCTTTCATTGCTGCATATGTATTATAAAATTGATATGCATCTTCTTCTGTTTGAAATGTCATTCCAACATGTGGGCTACCTTTTTCATTATCACTATGCCTATCCTTTTGATATACGCTGTTTGCACTGTCATTTTCAGCTTCAATCTCATTTGGCATCTCCTGATCATGCACAAAGGGTTCACTCTCTTCGATTTTCATTTCTACATTAGAAACAAGTAAAAATATCAGTAATATTGACGCATCATGACTACTATACATGTATATCCAAGTAGCAGTAGATTATCAACATATCAACCGTTTTGTGCGGTGGGAAATATTATGTATGCCATTCGCTCTATGTTGTTGTGCTATATGAGCTGCTTCGGTAAGTTTTGATGGACATCTCATATTGCTCAACACGGACGACAGGTGATATGTTTGAAGGGGTGGGCACGGAGAGTAATTTCCATTGCAACACTTCGCTAGTTTGGAAATTACTCACCACGCAAAACGGGACAAAAATTTAGCCCGTTGTGCGCTGAGAGGAATTCCCAGTGCTAATCGTCCAAAGGTTGGAAATTACTCACCGCGCAAAACCCTTCAAAAATTTATCCCGTTGTGCGTGTTGAGCAATATGAGATGTCCAACAAATTAGGGATGACGATCCTTACCTCGATGGAGGAGAGTAAGAGGGGATCAACGAGCGTATGATGGCCTGGATTTGGGGGCGATCTTAGGCGTGGGCTGTTGAAATCGAAGACCTTGTGCAAAACTGGGGATCTACTCCAGCTTCTGCGTTTTGCGTGGGAGTGAGCAAAAGAATTGGTGGCGATTGTATTTTAGTACAAAAGGGCTTAAAGGTAATTTAGTACAGAGGCGTGTTGAAAAGAGCTTAAAGGGCGTTTTGGTAATTGTACCAAAAGGTCAGATATTACCATGATCGCTGAATGGATCGGACAGTAGGGAGGGGTCGGGCGTAGGAATCCCATCTGAGCACGAGCGCAGGCGCATTTTACCCATATATATATATATATATATATATATATATATATATATATATATATATATATATATATATATATATATATATATATATATATATATATATATATATATATATATATATATATATATAGTGTATGTTTAGTAAAGAGGGTGTGTAGAGTAGTGGTTATTTAGTAATTAGTTATAGTGTGTGTGTGTGTGAGGAAGCGGTGTGTGCATGGAATAAGATGCCTTTCTTGCATGAAAAAGGAATGTATTAGAGAAAACAAAAAAAAGAAAAGAGAAGAGAAGAGAAGACAAAGGAGGAAGAGTGTAGAAGTGTAGAGAAAACCCCTCCCTTTATTACTCCTAATTTTCATTTCTATCTCTCATTTTTCTTCATTTTCCGCCCTCTTCCCAAATTCGTGCTCCCCTCTCCAGTCTCTCTTTTGCTCTCATTTTGCAAGCAAAAATACTCCTTTTTCACCCTTTAGAACCCAAATCCATAGTCCTAGCAAGTGGAGTCTTTTGGAGCTTTAAGGAGAGAGTTTCATGTGCAATTTTGGGAGTTTTTTTGAAGGAAGTTTGATGGAGGTTTTCTTGGAGCAAGATGGGATCTTTGGAGGGGAAAATGAAAGCTATTGTAGGTAGGATTCCATCTCCACCTAGTGTCCTTGCATGCCATGCTTGATTAATTAACTTAATCCATGTTTAATGATGTGTGGTTGCTTCTTTGGTGTTGCTGGAAATTGGGATAGCATGTCATGCTCAACGTTTAGGTTACATCTCTTAATCTAGAACTGCTAAGAGTTTGAAAGTTTTATGGCTACCAGATTAGACTTTTATCTCCAACTTCCATGCTAAGCACTATGGTTAATTCAGATTGGAATTAGGGGTAAAAATTATCTCTTTGCAATATGCCCGATTTTTATCCAGTCTGGACACAGTTTGGCAAAACAGAGATTAGTGACTGCACATTCCATAAAAATTGGTGATCTTAGTCTCGTTGAAAATATAACAACCTTTTTTACAACTTGTACCTAGGCACTATTTTCGAGATTCTAACTACAACATGACTTAAATTAGCCATCTTTACGGCTCATAGAATCTGTATGAAAAATAGTTTTGATAGGTCACCAAATAATTCAACATAAATCACCCAGTTCATAGTTATGCATGAAATTGTATATGTAAATTCAGAACTACCATATCTACAACTTCCAATGGGAGAAAAAAATAGTTTTAGTTTAAAAGTTTGGAGAAAACAGCCGCTGAATCTGACTATTCTGCTGTTTCCAGAAAACCAGAGTTCCAAATGTGTTGGAGTTAGCTATTGTTATGGATTTCTATGACTTCCTCCTCCCAAATTATGGATGACTCATGTTTAAGCTTATGTTTATAGCCTTGCTTATCTCATGCTTGCTAATATTACTTCTCTTTATTCTTGTTCACATGGTATTATGAACTTGCTTGGGTTGCTTTAATGTTGAGGTTGCACTTGATGTTAAAGTTGTTGTTGGCCTTGAAATGAACATTAATGAAGAAGCATATGGTGGGATGTGACAGAAAATGTTGTGGTGGATACATTATGGAAGTTATGGTGGTGGTTGTGATGTTGTTTCTTGATGTTGGTTTTGAGGTTATTATTGTTTTCGTTTCATGATAATGTGTGAGTGTTTCTTTATTTCAAATGCTTAGTCATCCACAAAGGAGGGTACCATGGGGGTGGGGGAAACTGAAGTATTGGGTAGGCATAATGGATGGAATTTAGTTGTGTTAGTTGTGTTGGGTACACTCGCACTCCTGTCGGGCTACCGGGGCGGGGAGAAGGCAGATGTGTTACCGTAGGCTCCTGACGAGCTAGAGCGGCTTGTGTCATGCCCCAGTCACCTAATACTCAAGGGAAGGGAATATTCTTCTCGATTCCCCAAGACAAAAGGGGATGAGCCACGTGATGGGCCGCAGACTTAGTCCAAAGGTTTAAATAAAAACACTGCAGGTCACTGCTCACACTGAAACGACACAGTAAAGTAAAAAGAAGGAAACTCTGACAATCCTAGAAGTGCAACATCACATCACAAGTGATACAGAAAGTAAAGCAGGAGAGAACAAGTAACTACAACAACACAGACTACAAGTGCTAGAGTTCACACATATATCCATAAATAGAAGTTTCTTACAAAAGTATGAGTACAACTGCCCACTGGCTACAAAAGTAATACGTACAACACCACCCAAAAGGCAACCCAAAAAGTACTACATATCATCTGACACAACTACTATAGAGGTACAGCATCAAAAGAGTACATCCTCACGGCACCGGAGGAACGACTGAGAAAAGCCACTACAACCCTGTCAACAGAAGCTGCCACTACTACCAGCTCGTCCTCAACGACACCTGCATACATCCACATCGCCGCCTTCCAACAACACCACTGCAGAAGAACACTAACTCTGGTCCTACGGACCCTGCTTAGACCCTAAACCACGGAAAAGGGTCATGTGAGAGCGTGACCAGCAGAAGAACACTACACACCATAGGAGATCTAACACATAAAAATTTATCTGGTTATCACATTTGTGTTTGAGTTTGTTAATTTACAAGTGTTATGATGCGTTGGAAAGTTCGAGACCAAGATTTGAGTACGAGAGCTACACCTCGTCCCTAGGTCGGGACGGAGCAACTGCACCCGCCAGCTGGTTATGGCTCCCCACCCAACTCACGTGGCATAGGCTACCCACTCCATAACAGGACGTGAGGCTAACAACACAAAGACAGTGCATGGTCCGTGTAGCAACGGCCAATACTCAGTGCGTAGTCAGTGACCACCACCCAAACTAGTCAAGATCCCGTACTTTCATCTTTTCTCTACTTTCCCCCATACCCAACCCCTGCTTAGAGGGTCAGCTTGCTCTGTGCAAGTGAACACCCCTAGCATGACATTCTACCCTTGGGTTAGTTGCTCATTCAAAGGGGTTTCATGTTCAACTTTACTACAACATACTTTCATTTTCCATAACCACATCACAACACCACTTGCTTAAACATCAATATAGACCGAGCAACTAAGCCTTGGGTGGCCATTATACAACTTAAAACATTCTTTAACATTATTCACAGCAACATTAGAGTACAATTAACCTCTTTACTTTTAGCAATAACCATGCACTAAAAATAAACATTTAACATTTGGGTACCTTTCAACATAACAGCAACTTGCAGCCATGTTTCAGAGAATTGAAAGAACTTGTTTGCACAAACTAATTCCACAGGGTTAAAGATCTATGTGTCTAACTTCCACAAACTAAATTTTAGATCTAAAAACCAAAAATTGGATTTTTCATTAATTAAAAGCTGAAGAGGGTTCAGTCTGTTTTTAAACTGCTGATTTGGGCTGTAAAAATGGGTGTTTAAAAATACTTAGAGGTTGCATTAGTGATGTGTCCATATTTTTTATCATTTTCATATCATTATTTCATTTCATTCCATGCCATTTTTGCATCCAAATCCCATATTTTACTATGATATCGTGCTTCTGACGTTATATTCGAGTTTCGTAGTTTTTTATGAGTTTTCAGGGATTTTGGAGCGATTTAGGACCCCACTTGGATATGAACACATCCGACACACCCGTGAGCTCATTGGTGATGCCCCACAGGACTTTGCCATGTTTTGGGATCCTTGGGAGAAGTGGAGGAGAGAGAGCAGGAGGAGAGAGCAGCTCAGCTGCCTCAGGAGAAGATTTCACAGGCTGCTCGGTCGAGCAGTACAGATGAACGGACCGAGCAGACACAAACGAGAAAAGGAGGCATATACGGGGATGGATCGAACCGAGCAGTTAGTCTGCTCGGTCGAGCAACCTTTCACCCCAAAGTTGAAGCAATCCAGTGCACGGCCGGAGCAATTCTTCAGTGGCCGAGTCAGTGCTCTGCTCGGACCGAGCAGAGCTGACTCGGCCTGTGCATGCAGAGAGAGGATTTTAGAGAATTTCGATTCCTTGTCAAGCTCGATCGAGCAGTTCAGCTGCTCGGTCTGAGCAACGCATTGCTCGACCAACCAGCCTACTCGGTCGACAATGCCAGGGCCATTTTTGGAAATGTTTTGTGATGTGGCTTGGGCACGATCTGGGCAGTGAAAGGCTGGGAGCTGGATTTCGATTGAGGAGTCGATTCATTTGAGATTTTTTGGAATACTTTTTTGGGGAGCGCAGCTTAGGAGATTATTGTTAGTTTTTAGATTAATTTATGAATATGTTTTTGGATCGAAACTTTTGGGATTGTCAATTTGGTTCTCCATCATTCTTGTGCTTGTGAATCTAGAATTTTCTTCGGATCTATAAATTGCAATTCTTATCAATCTCTCATTGTAAGTCTTCTATTTCTATTCCATCGATATGTTATGATGTTTTCGTCTATAAAAGTTGTGTTTTTCTTCGTGAATATTGCCATGTGTGAGTAGATCTTTCTAGGGTTGATGAGTTAGCCCTAAGATCCTAGGGGGAAGATGTAGATCTGAATCTCTACATTGAATTAGGGATTTAGGGAAGTATTTCGGTCGATCCTACCGAATCCCTAGATAACCCGTACTGAAACATGCCCACGGTCTGTGGAATTGATGTGCTTAAGGGGTATCTCTGGGATTCGAATAGTGAAATCGGTGGATCCAACCATGGCTCTGACCATGCCCGGCTCGTGCCTTGAGGGGATCCATCGATGAACTATATCGCTACGTTGACGGAAACCGCCATTGCATCAACGAGAGCTACCGAAATACCTCACAATTCTAACCCACGAGAGTGGTACGAATTAGGAGATTAATCCACTAACCCTAATGCAGTGCAAAGATTCTATTCCAACGTTGACCCCCGACGATCTTAGCGGTGATCCATATTGTCCTCGTCCTTTTTATTAGTAAAACAACAACAACATCCCAACCAATTTCTCCAACCATATAACTATCTCACTTAGAGATTTAGAAGTAAACTGAGAACCCATATACACTATCACCGTCCCTGTGGGATTCGATATTATTTATACTACAATTTGACACCATCCGCTTGCAGATTGAGCACGGAATTGAAACTTAGGGGCCATACCACGCCTGGTGATCGTGACACCGCCAGGAGGAATCTAGGTGCAGGTTTCAGGTGCGTCAAGTTTTTGGCACCGTTGCCGGAGACGACAATAGTGTTTATCTCAGTTTATTTTTATTTTGAGAAGTTTGCTGGCACTCTAATCATTTCTCATCTTTCCACCCATTTTATTCTTTTATTTATTTCGGTGCTACTGATGGTATTTGTTTGAGTTTCGTTGGTGCATGAACACTCGTTTCGGAGGATCTACTAGAGAATTATTATTCGATCCCGAGATCGAGAAAACAGCGAGGGCCTTGAGGGCCTCAAGTAGAAGTTCATCTCCCTCCACTCAGATGTCGGACAACAACAAGCCACCTCCTCCTCGCACCGGGTCCATCAGGGACCACTTGAAGCCGACGTTTGAAAATAACTCCTCTATTCTTAGACCGCAACTGGCGGCGGTGAATTTCGAGCTGAAAACGGGCTGATCAATTTGATGCAGCAGGATCCCTTTCACGGGCATCCGCATGAAAACCCCAACCACCATATTGACACCTTTCTAGCGAATTGTGACATGTTCAAGGCCAAGGACGTGAGCGATGATGCTGTGAAGCTGTGGCTTTTCCCGTTCAATTTGAGGGATAAAGCCTCGTACTGTCTTCGGGCGCATCCTCCCAACCATTTCATTACCCGGGAGAAGGTGGCACTTGCCTTCATGGATAAGTTCTATCCACCCTCGAAGACGGTACGAATCAGGGGAGCTATCTCGAACTTCAAGCAGCTCCCACAGGAATCACTCTATGAGGCATGGGAGAGGTTCAAGGACCTCCAACATCAGTGTCCTCACCACGGGATCCAGCCCTGGAATTTGGTGCAGAGCTTTTATAACAGGCTCCAGTCCAGCACCAAGATGATCATAGATGCTACGGCACAAGGCGCCTTGCTTGATAAGTCTTCTGAAGAGGCCATAGATTTGTTGGAGCATATGACGGTGAACAATCAACCATGGAGCAAAGAAAGAACTATTGTGACCCGGACTCCTGAGGTCAAAGCTGCTAGCCAGTTGGATTCTCACATCGAGACCCTATGTAAGCAAGTGGCTAGGATTGAACAACGCCTGAATTCCATCCCGGCATCATCCAACACATTGGGTTATCATCCTATAGAGGAGTATGCTGTTCAAGGCTATATTCATAGCAAGGCACAGTGTGATGGGGCCGAACTATCAGAATCTGTGCAATACGTCCAAGGAGAGGGACGGAATCAATGGCAGCATCCAGCTGCTAGGAATCACCCGGGGTTTTCTTATGGAAACCCAAGTGAAGGACTGCCACCTCCACAATTTCAGAGACTGCCACCCCCTCCTCAGCAGCAGCATGGGCAGCAGCAGAATCAGCAGCAGGGCAGATTTTGGCCAACTAGGCCTTACCGACTACCAGGATATCAATTCAACCGGTCACCTCAGCAGGGCTATGCGCCAAAGCTGTCACGGTCAAATCTGGAGGTCCCTTTGGAGACCTTTATAAGTGGTCAAGCCCGTTTCAATCATGACACCTTGACCCAGTTCAAGAGCATAAATGCTTCACTTAATGAACTGAGGGGTCAAATGTCCCAGCTCTTGAAGAACCAAGGGAGATTGCCCTCACAGCCGGAGACAAACCCGAGGGCCCAAGCTAATATTGTGGTTTCGTTACCACACGTGGTGGACGGGTGACTGACCCCGTCATGGTCCCGGTGCTGAACAAGGAGAAAGTTACAATTGAAGAAGCCGTTGATGACGATGATAGAGAAGAGGCTGCTGATGAGCCTATAATTATTGATGAGAAGGCAGATACCCCATCCATCATGCCTACTACAATACTGCCTCTCGTTGACGCAGATAAGAGCAAAGCTACCCGACCTCCCCCTCCATACCCACAGAGGCTAGCCCTAGCCAAGATGAAGAAGAAATACTCCAAGTTCACGGAGTTGCTGAAGGGAATCCAGCCGAACATCCAGTTCATGGATGCTATCACAGAGATCCCAATTTATGCCAAATTTTTGAAGGATCTAATCATAGGAAAGAGGAAGCAGGAATAAATTAAGCTTATGGAGGACTCCACCACCGTCATCAAGAATCATCTCCCCTAGAAGCTACCGGATCTGGGGAGCTTCACCATGACGTGCTCTATTAGAGGGATGCCCATCAGCCAGGCTTTGATTGATCTGGGAGCTAGCATCAGTTTGATGCCCCTTTCTATTTTGAAGAGGTTGCAGACTGGAAGTGACCTAGAACAGACGAATATGTCCATCCAGCTTGTAGACCACTCGATCACCTACCCGGTGGGTATAGCAAGGGATGTCATTCGGCAGATACCCCCTCGGTTATGTGTTCACATAGACTTCGTTATCATGGATATGCCCGAGGGAGGGAGCTCCCAACTTATACTCGGCCGCCCATTCATGGCGACGGCCGGTGTCCTGATCGATGTCCGGGAAGGGACTCTTTCTCTAAATGTGGGGAACATCGGAGCTGAATTTCGGCTGCAGAAGCTGATGAGATAGCGTGCGCACGAGGAAGAGGCCAACTATTGGAGCTTCTTAAAGACGAAGCCATTGAAGATTTCACTTCTGAGGGGGTCAATAAAGGACCCAATGAAAAGAGGTATCGACGATGACGACGACCCAACCTACCATAAAGCGGTCACCGCATACATCCGAGTTTTGGATGAGGAACTTCTACCTCATTCTCCGAATCATGAAGAACCGGAGACCATAGTCGACTGAGGGGAGAGTCATGAAGTAGGCGGATACAAAGTGCCGCCAGATTGCACCATTGGAAAGAACGACGCGCGACTACCACGCGCACCAAACAACCATCGATAAATCTAAGGGAGTCGAGCTCATGACTAAAAACGAGTGCTTATTGGGAGGCAACCCAATTTCTTAGATTTTGGATTTTCCTTTTCAATTTCTTATTTTTATTTCATATTTTCGAGATAAAATTATAAAACCACAAAAATTTAATGAATCTTCCCTTTGTACAGGTTGGACATAAGCGGGGCATGCGAATCGACATTCTAAACGGGAGGAAGCAGGAGGAGAGAACCAAATTTGAAAAGGAAATGAAAGAAAAAGGAGGAAAAAAGAGACACAGCTGACTCGACCGAGCAGCTACACTGCTCGATCAAGCAGCGCAGAGACCAGGAAAGGAGCAAATTATTGCTTCCTCTACATAGCCTAAGCACCCCCCTGCTCGGTCCGAGCAGACATCTGCTTGACCGAGCAGTCAGCTGCTCGATCGAATTGCACAGGCTTTTGGAAAATTAGAGAATTCATCACTCTGCCTACACGGCCCGAGTGGTATTGGCTTGGCCTGAGCAGAAGGTGGCCCACCGCGCAGTATGCTGCTCGTTTGAGCAGACAAGAGAGTATCTTCCAACTCAATTTTTTAACAATTTCTCAGCATGATTGACTCGGTCAAGTAGCTACGCTGCTCGGACCGAGTCGTTTTATCCTATCTCGTGGGCCCCGCCCCAAACGAGTTGGTTTTTTAAACCCAACCCGTTTTCTTTTTTCAACCTAACTCTAAAATTACCCAGCCTAAAAAATTTTTACCCCTAAAATTTACCCCCGAGCTCCTCCTCACTCCCTACTCGTTCACCCCTCCCCTGTCGCCGTCGTCCACCGCTGTCGTCCGCCGCCTGCGCCACCTGCCCTGCCACTGATCTCCGGTCAGCCACCTTCTCTTTCTCTCTCTCTCTCTCTCTCTCTCTCTATCTCTCTGCCCCTCCCTCTCTTTCTCCCCCCCGTCCTCCACTCTAGTCGACGACGCCGTCGACGGTGCCACCACCGTCGACGGCGCCGCCCATCCATCCACCCCAAAAACCCCCACCTCCGTACGTCATTTCCCCCCACCCAACCTCTCATTCGATCGCCGAAAACCCCCCACTTCCGATCGCATGTGCCCTAGGGCATGGCTGCCTCCGCTCGGGATACTGATCGAGCACACTAGTGCTCGGTCAGCACTTACCCCCGGGTAGCACAGCTCGGGCCGAGCAGTAGCACTGCTCGGTCGAGCACCTAAAATTCAACATGTCCCCATTTTTAAAGACTTATTCTGACGTTTTGATTGTTTCTATTGCAGGTATTTGTAGCCTACGTCAGTAGTTGCTTCCAGGACTAGCTTGGGGGACACTTTGGCACTCGCATCGCTCGCACATTTGGTATACTCTTCCCTTTATATATTTTTTATATTGTAGCTTTACATTACCATCGATACGATGGTTCGCACATGAGGCTCCACCACCACACCCACTCGGGGGAAGAGGCCCACTCCAGGCGCCTATCCCTCCAGACCCCAGTGTCTGCACGACTCACCACCACCACCACCACCACCACCACCACCACCACTACTACCGCCCCATCCACCAAAGCTCTTATCCCTACCACTTCCACACCCATCACGTCCACCACTACCCCTGCCACCTCAGCCCCTATCCCCACCACATCACCATCTGCCCCCTAATCTTCACCCCCCCACACCCCTCTCCCACTAGGGAAGCTCTACCTGTACGTCTCCGGACTTATGGCATCACGTTTCGAGACGACACACACCGAGAGCACTTTGTTAGGCTCTTGATCGGCCCCGGATATACACCCGGAGAACGATTATAGTTTTACCGTAAGCGCACAGTCAAGTGGCGAGCGGGTATCGAACACGAGGAGGTGGTGTTGGCTCCAATCTATCCTAGGTTAGTTTGACTACGAATGTTTTATTTGTGGAGATGGTTATGGAATGATATAATGGAAATGGTGGTGGATGTCGGTGTCGGTGATAAAGAAGTCAGATAATGTATTGATTCAAATTTAATACAATAAAAGAGTCTAGAGCTAGGGAATCCCCAATACAGATCGTCATACATCATTGTAAATAGTGAATCTCAATATTACTAGGCTTGTGTTGGGGTGAACTAGTCGTAACCGAATAGAGAACCAAGCTCACGCTCTCGCGCTATTGCCGGTCTATAGCAACCTAGGATAGGGCCCAATCTCTTGCAAACCCTAGCATAAGCCACTAGCATTAGGATCGACATCATCGTTCAATCGCCCCTCGAGCCCACTCTCGTGCAAACTCAAGTTACGATCTAGGTTGTGATAGTTCGTATTCGTCCAATCTCTTGCAAATGAATATGGGTATAGATTTATAATAAAAATCCTAGATTTGGTCCAATCTCTTGCAAACCAAGTCTAGAGAATCTCGATTATAAACCTAAATCGAATATCTAGGCCTTCACATCGATTAGAATCCAATCTCTTGCAAACCCTAATCGATGGAAATCCCTAGCTATCCGTAATAAATCGATCACAACCTAACCTCCTAGTAATTCTAGCAATTTAGAAATTCATTCATCACAAATCTGAAATTAGATCCATAGGGTTCATCCCCATGCCCTAGAACAACAAATCTACTCAAGCATAGCAATAATGATATGAGAATCAATAAAAATCTTTGCTTGCATACAAAAAGATAGAAAAATAAAGATTCAAATAACAAGAACAAAATACTTAGCTTTGATGAAGATCTTCAATCCAAATACAAGCTTTTAGATCCAAGAGGGGGCCTAGGGCATGGCCTAACCTCTAAAATAATCCCTAAGAAAACATATGGGAACCCCTTCTGATGACGGCTACAACCCTCTTAAATAGCCCCCAAAAAACCCTAACAAAACTGCCCAAAAACCCTCTGAAACCCGCGCCCAAAACTGAATCTGCGCGTAACTTAAATTTTGCGCCAGTCGCGACTCGGCCGAGTGGAAAGCTCACTCGGCCGAGTGGGAATTCCTGTAGAATTTCCAGAAAACAGCACTCTGTCAAAAACTGGTAAAAACTGGTCACTCAGCCGAGTGGGAATCTCACTCGGCCGAGTGGAAATGTCACTCGGTCGAGTGACACTGACATGCGAATTCCAGCACTGCAGTATCAACTTGCAGAAATTCCCCAGATTTCATCCGACCTCCGATTGATGCGTTCTTGGTGGCATTGGAACTGTCATGAAGTCTATTATCCATAATAAATATGAGAAAAATACTTTGACCTCTGGAATGATAGGAGATTTCAAAAGAGTAGAAGGCTATCTGAAAATCTGGGCGCTCGTGTCATCGGCTTCACTCGGCCGAGTGGGATTCTTAACTCGGGCGAGTGGACTTCTCTACTCAGCCGAGTAGGTCTTCTAATGTTCTCCCCAGAATTCCAGAGAGTCGGCTTTGATTTCTTTCAGAAGTCCTAACTCACTCGCGCGAGTGGCGATCTTTACTCTGCCGAGTGGATGTAACCACTCGGTCGAGTACATTGTGTCTCAAGATCCCTTCGTATCAGTTGTACTCGGCCGAGTGCGCTTCTTCAGTCGGCCGAGTGGGATGTGTTACTCGGCCGAGTGGCCTGTTTCTGGAGTCAACTCTTCTTCTCCTCGCCTCTTCATCGATTCTATCGATTTCCTTCTTATTCCACTCATCTTCCAGCGCCGTTAGCTCCTCGATAGAGCCATGGGCGATGCTCCGGTACATGTGCAAGTCCTTTAATCTCATTTTTGCTCCCGATTACTCTATATTTTCTGAAATCCGACAAAAACAAGAAATAGTGAAAAGTACTGCAATATCGTCGAATATTCGTGGAAATCGTAATATGAGCAATCGAAATGGCATGAAAACATGTAGAAAAAGGTGTAAAATATGGACAGATCAAAATCCCCCAAACTTGCCTCTTACTCATCCTCGAGAAAGATAAGTAGAGAGACGAACTCGAGAGATGAAAACACAAAAAAAGAAATGAAAAAGAAAGAACACGAGGTGGAAGGGGTCGCTAGATTATTCTCTCAGATCTCAAGCCATAAGCTACACATCACGATAACTCAGAAAATACGAATCTCATGCTATAAAGATTTCATATCTTATTTAAACATGGTACTTGCAAGCTTTTAAGAACAAAGGAAGGGACTCACTAAATTCATGCAATCAACTCATATTTGTTGAGTATTGATTCTCCGTATTTGGTTTTGATGATGAACAAACATAAATATCGTGAACTAACTCTTTTTGAACGCAATTATGGAGATCGTCGCCAAATTTCTATGAACATCAAAAGCGACGTCTCAAGACTTCTCAAAGCGCGTGATCGTGTGTCTGAAGCTTCGTTAAAACTCAAGGACCATTATTGAAGTCAAGAAGATTCCATTGAAGCTTTTGAAGATGGTTCGTCAAGTTTTATTTATAGTCTTCTAGCTTCTTTTCGTAGAATGTTAAGCCTTGAGTAGGTCTTACATGATTAACTTCATAACGATCATATCTTAGAGCTAGGATTTTCATAGAAGCCCATAGAAACTTTCCCAAAGCTTTGCGTTTCATTTCGCGGCTTCTTGTGCATGTTAGTTGGTTCAAGAAGAAGAACCAACCGACTAGATGGCAATCTAGTCAGTCGGCAATCCTTCTTGAACCGACTAGAATGCCTTGCTCAAATTCAGCTCATTCACTGTTTACAGTTAGTCGGTCCAAGAAGGTTTACCGACCGAATAGTTGTCAAACTAGTCGGTTAGGAATCCTTCTTAGACCGACTAGTTATGTCTCTCAAATTCAGCCTGAGCTATTGTTTATCGTTAGTCGGTCTAAGTACAATTGTCGACCGACTAGTTGAGAAACTAGTCGGTTGGAATTTTTTCTCAGACCGACTAGTGCTCTTTGATTTCATACTATACTATTTCAACTCTTAGTAGGTCAAAGAACACTCACCGACCGACTAGTTGTCAAACTAGTCGGTTGGCAAGTCTTCTTAGACCGACTAGTTCTCTATTGTCTGAACTTTCTATTTTGGCTGTTCTCCAGTTAGTCGGTTCATGTTGAATCACTGACCGACTAGTTGAGAAACTAGTCGGTCAGTGATCCTTCTTTGACCGACTAGACTGCTTCAGAATAGAGCCGTTGGAGCATTAAATGCCACGATTTTTGCTCCCTCTTTCCTCTATCCTATATATACTTGAAGGGCTTCTTGCTAAGCATTCAAGGCTGATATTAATTGCATTTTAGAGAATCAAAGAGAAGCATTGATTCTCATCTTCCAAGCTTTCATTTCTCACAAGAATCTCTCCCTCAGTCTTATTCCTCAAGAGAGATTCATTGATTGAGAGCCACTCAAGACAAGAGCTTGATCCAAGGTCACCATCTCCTTCCTAGCCTCCCATTGCTGGTCAACATCTTGGAGCTAGGGTTTGGTGCCTTCTTCATCCCCAAAATCCTCCTTGCCCTAAAATCTTAAGTTTACTCAAGGCATAGGATTTGTTGGTAAGCATTTCGTATTTCATTTACTTTGAATATTGCAAGTATTTTACTCTCGGTTGTGAGAGTTGTGTGTGATCCCGGTTTTTGGGAGTCACATTTTCATTTGTGTATGATTTGATCTTGTAGAGGTTTTCTACAAGTATTTCATAGTGCAAATTTGAGTTAGAGGTTTCTAACTCAAGTATCCGGAGGGGATCCGGGTGTTTAGGACGTAGGATCACCGGGAACAAGTCGGGGAGACTTGGGTGGATCCGAACCCGTTATATCGTTTGTTTGCGATTGTATTTCATTGTTGTCAATATTTTCATTTCCGCATTATTGGTTGAGTTTGCAAGATAATTAGGAATTATCTTCTTAATTATTTTAAAGTACTATTCAACCCCCCTCTAGTACTTGTGCAGTAGCTATCAGGGCATTACATTTGGTATCAGAGCCAAGTCAATAGCTATGTCTTCCAACGACAACAAGACCGTTCGTCCACCTTCAAACTATAGCACCTTCAGGAACCGTGAAGGAGCTTCTTCGGTGATGGAAGGACACTCCTCAACTAGGCCTCCCTACTTTAATGGTACCAATTACGGGTACTGGAAATGCCGGATGGAAACGTTCCTCCGGAGCGCTTCACTATAGAGAGCCACGTTGACGAAGTATGTCGAGCCCGCAGAAGAAGATTTCGCTAAGTGGACTACCGCGGAGGTCGTCGCGGAGGTAAGCAATGCCAAGGCAATGAATGCCTTGCAATGCGCTTTGGAGCCCGAAGACTTCAACAAGATATGCACATGTAAGAGTGCATATCAAATCTGGAACTCACTCCTCATCTTGCATGAAGGAACGAGTAGGGTAAGAGACTCTAAACTCGTTGTTGTAAATAAAGATTTCGAATTATTTCATATGCAACAGGGTGAGAAGATGAAGGAGTACTATGCTCGCTTCGTTGACATCACCAATGAGTTGGAGGCTCTTGGAAAGACCTACACCCAAAAGGAGAAAGTCTCAAAGATCATTGATATACTTCCTTCTTGTTGGGAAAAGCGTACATTCGCCTTCGAGGAAGGTAACGATATGAGTAAATATACTATCATTCAACTAATGAGTACCTTGATGTCTTACGAGGTACGCAAAGATAGTAAACTAAAGCTGCAGGACAAGATGAAGTCTTACTTGAAGCAAGACGAGCCAAAGAAAAAGGCGATTGCTTTCAAGGCCGCTCCATCCACATCTACATCTACCGATGATGAAGACTCGGAAGACGAGTTGGACTTGGAATCCATTGCCCTCATGGCGAAGAAGTTCAACCGATTCTTCCGGAAAGGTAATTTCAAGAACAAATCTAAATTTAGTTCTTCTAACGCCTCCGCTCCTTTGTGCTTTAAATGCAATAAGCCAGGACACATGAAAGCGGATTGTCCTCAAAACAAGCAAAAGGAGAAATGGAAGGCACTAAAGTTCGACAAGTCAAAGAAGTACAAGAAAGGGTACAAGAAAGGGCTTGTCGGTACATTCACCGACTCCGAGGATGACTCCTCAAGTGGAGAGCCGGACGATGAACAAGTGGAGCAAGCACACATGTGCTTTATGGCTAGAGAGGAACATGATCAAGGATCCTCCTCCAATGATAGCGAGGATGAAGGCGATGAGGTAACTATGGATGACCTTAGATTAGCTAACGAGCAAATTTGGTCTAAGTATTCTAAATTAGTAAATAGATATACTAAGACTAAAGATGAGCTAGCTAGTCTCCAAACCTCACCTAAGCCTATCGTCATCAACAACGACACCGTTGTTGAAGACTTGAGAAATGAGATTGTAAATCTCAAATCTCAACTTGAGCATGTTCATATTGAGGATTCGGAGGAACACAAGATAGCGGATTTGACTTCTCAAAACTATACTTTGAGTATTGAGAATGAGAATCTCAAATCTCGTGTTTATGTGCTCACATCGCAAGTGTCCACTTTGGATGCTTCTATGCGTTCTCTCACCGAGAAGTATGAGTGCACATTAGGCCGAATTAATAAATTCAATAAAGGTTAGGGTCATTTGGATAAAATCCTAAATGACTTACTTCCAGCCAATCACCACATTGGTTTGGGGTATAAGATGGGAAATTCATCCAAATCGTCTACCACCTTTGTTAGGCCAACTTCCGATGCCTCAACGAGTGGGAGCAAACACCCCATGGGTAGTTCATCTACCAATGGTGCTTCCACCTCGTACACATCCCCATTTGGAAAGAAACCCACTTTGGTGGACCTCCAAAGAAGGGTCATGCATATATGTACACCAATACCAGGCTACGTAGGAACACACATCCTACTCCACCGGTTCACAATTATGATGATTTTTATGCTACACGTCCACGGGCACGTGCACACCAAGTGAGACACCCTCACGCACGTGTTCCCCCACATGCATATGTTCATCCTCATTATCATATGAATGATTACCATCATGCATCATATCGTATGTCGCCACCACCATTTCATCATGTTCCATATGCATATCCACGACATGCATCACGTAGAAATCAACAACGTATGCATGCTCCCAATAGGAATAGTGCTCCCAAAGTATTCACTATTTGGGGCCCGAAGAACACTAATATGCATGAAAAACAAGCATACATGAATTCTTATTTTATGGATGTAGTGCATAATAATGATTACATTGGGAAGTCTAAGTCCAATTGGACTTGGCTTCCAAAGGTCTAACCTTTTAGGACCCAATGACCTTGGGTACCATGGAATGATATGTTTATCTGTAGGTACTCAAGAAAAAGAAACGGAGCAAAAAATCCAAATTTAGCTCCAAGAATAATTGGATACTCGATAGCCGGTGTTCAAAACACATGACGGGTGATGCTCAATTGCTCTCCGGAGTGGTGCCCATTGCAAATGGGAACCGAGTCGTCTTTGTAGGCAACGAGAGCGGAACCATCATAGGTGTTGGTAAAGTTGGTAGTCCTTCTAAATCACTAATAAGTGATGTTTACCTTGTTAAAGGATTAAACCACAATCTTATTTCAATAAGCCAACTTTGTGACAAATGTTGCAAAGTTAGCTTTGCGAAAGGAATGTGTCATGTTTTGAGAAAAGATAATAATGATTTGTTATTTTCTGGCACACGCCATAAGGATATTTATATATTAGATCTTCCAAAATCACATGAACAATGTCTCATTGCCAACACAAGTGAACAACACTTATGGCATCGACGTTTTGGTCATGTGAACTTTGGAACACTTTTTAAGCCTTCCAAGTTAAATTCTATTAGAGGCTTTCCTAAGCTTGTCTTTCAAAAGAAAAGCTTTTGTGACTCGTGTCAATGAGGCAAGCTTTCTAAATCGTCATTTAAACCTAAGAAAAGCATTTCATCTAAGCGGCATCTAGAGCTATTACATCTAGATCTTTTTGGGCCAACTAGAGTTGCTTCATTAGGAAATGCTCGATATGGACTTGTCATTGTTGATGACTTTTCTAGATTTACTTGGGTATTTTCCTTAAGTAATAAAAATGATGCTTTTGAAAACTTCACAATATTTGTTAAGAAAGTACAAAATCTCATTGGAACCACCATTGTCACTATTCGTAGTGATCATGGAGGGGAATTTGAGAATGAGTCTTTCACAAATTTTTGTGATGAAGTTGGTATTACTCACACCTTTTCTTTCCCTCGCGCACCCCCTCAAAATGGTGTTGTTGAGAGGAAGAATAGGACGCTAGTGGAATGTGCTCGCACTATGCTTGATGATAGCCAACTTGGCCATCAATTTTGGGCAGAAGCGGTACATACCACTTGCTATGTGTTTAATAGAATACTTTTGAGGCCCGGCACCAAAAAAACTTGTTATGAATTGTTGTTTGGTAGATTGCCTCAAGTTAAACATTTTCGAGTTTTCGGCGCAAAATGTTTTATTAAAAACACGTATGGTAGTTTGGACAAATTTGATCCAAGATCCGATGAGGGGATATTTGTTGGATATTCCTCCCGTAGCAAAGCCTACCGGATATACAATAAACGAACCTCAACGATCGAGGAATCACTTCATGTTTTATTCAATGAAAATTTTGTCCCTACTAGAATTACTAATGATGATGACTCCATGGATGTTTTATGTGACTCTATTGGTAATTCTAATTCTATTGATTCTATTGATACTAACCCTACTTTATGATACATTTGAGAATGTTCCTAGTGATCAGGGAATTCCCAAACGACTTCATACAGTTCGTGACCATCCCCATGAGCAAGTCACTGGCAACATACTTGATAGTGTCAAGACGAGATCTCAAGTCAACTAATTCGCTTATTGTGCCTTTGCCTCCTCAATAGAGCCAAAGAATATTAACGAAGCGTGCGAAGATAGTGCTTGGATCCTAGACATGGAGGAGGAACTCATTCAATTTGAGAGGAATGAGGTTTGGGAGCTTGTTCCATTGCCTTCGATGAACCACACCGTTATAGGAACGAAGTGGATTTTCAAGAACAAGACCGACGAGAACCAAATCATCGTCTGGAACAAAGCTCGGTTGGTAGCTCAAGGCTACCGGCAAGAGGAAGGTATAGATTTCGAAGAATCCTTTGCTCCGGTAGCTAGATTAGAATCTTTTAGGTTATTGTTATCTTTTGCATGCCATAAAGATTTTAAACTCTTTCTAATAAATGTAAAAAGTGTGTTTTTAAACGGAGATGTCGTTGAGAAAGTTTATGTTTCTTAACCTCTGGGTTTTATAAATGAAAAATTTCCAAATCATGTTTTCAAACTTAAGAAAGCACTTTACGGTTTAATACAAGCTCCTCGAGCTTGGTATGACCGTCTAAAGAACTTTCTTTTGGATTTGGGTTTTAAAATGGGTGAAGTTGATTCTACATTATTTGTTAAGTATTCAAATAATGATATTATTTTAGTTCAAATTTACGTTGATGATATCATTTTCGATGCTACTAACTTCACTCTTTGCGAAGAGTTTTCTAATGTTATGAAGGATAAATTTGAGATGAGCCACATGGGTGAGCTCAAATATTTTTTAGGTCTCCAAATTCGCCAAATGAACGATGTAATCTTCATCCACCAAACCAAGTACACGGTGGAGTTGCTAAAGCAATTTGGAATGGATAATGCCTCAGGCAAGAAGACTCCAATGAGCACTACTACACATCTTGATAAAGATACGGCCGGCAAAGATGTAGACATTCGTCTATATCGAGGTATGATAGGTAGTTTATTACATCTTACTGCTAGTAGGCCCGATATTATGTTTGCCGTATGTGTATGTGCTCGTTATCAGTCTCAACCTAAGGAATCTCACTTAGTAGCGGTAAAACGTATTTTCCGTTATTTAAGTTACACACTCGACTTTGGATTACTTTATCCAAAGTCTAGCACATATGAGTTAATCTCATATAGTGACGCAGATTATGCGGGATGCAAATCCGACAGGAAAAGTACTAGTGGCACTTGCCATTTTATAAGAAATTCTCTTGTCTCTTGGTTTTCCAAGAAGCAGAATTCTGTATCACTTTCAACCACCGAGGCGGAATATATTGCCGCCGGTGCTGCGTGTGCTCAGGTTCTTTGGATGAGACACACTCTTAAAGACTTTGGTATAAACTGTGATACTTGCCCTATCATGGTGGACAACCAAAGTGCAATTTGTCTCTCTAAGAATCCGGTACACCATTCCCGTTCTAAACACATAGATGTCCATCACCATTTCTTAGATGATCATGTTGCTAAAAAGGACATCATTTTAGTGTACGTTGAAACCCAGAAGCAAATCCCCGATATTTTCACGAAACCACTCAAGGAAGACTCCTTTGTGCGGTTACGTCGAGAATTGGGGATTATGGGTGAATCTGAGATTTAGGATTCATATTTTGTTCAATAATCTTGCATGATATAATTTTCTTTATATATGCTCATGCTAGAATTGTTGAGATTTTCTGGATTTTTGGTTGAATTTTTGGAATTTATGCTCGAAATATTCATGAACGTCGTATTTAAGATTTTTGATGTTTTATGGGGTAGTATAATGATATATGAGAGTACTTCGATGTTTCGTCCAAGTGCGATTAGGAGAGAACTCAAAATTTCTAAATTTCAAATTTTTGGACTCTCTTAGTCGGTCCTAGTTCAATGGATGACTGACTAGATTCAGTTCTAGTCGGTCAGTGAATGAACTCAGACTGACTAACTCTTGCTCAAAATTTGGCTTCAGTTACTGTTTGCACTTAGTCGGTTCAAGCTCATTGGCCGACCGACTAGATTTCATTCTAGTCGGTCAGTGCTTGAACTGTGACCGACTAAATGCGCAGGGACTGTTGTGTCTTTTTGCATTCCGATCGTTTTTATTCTCTCCACACTGATTAGATCTCACTCTAATCGGTGCATATCTCCTCTCAAACCCCTTAACCCCCGAAAACCCTTCGACTCCATCTCCTTCCTCCGCCGTGTTCCGGCCATTTCTGGCCATCTCCTCCGTCGCGGATCTCTCTCCTACCCTCAGTCGACCTAGGTATCTCCTTCTCTCTGCGTTTTTATGGTTTCATTCTAGGTTTATCTTCAATTTCCGTCGACCTAGGGTTTGTGTTGGGGTTTTAGTTTTCGATTTCTGTTGATCTCGTGCGTCGTTTGAGCGTTGTCTTGTCTTGATTATGGCAAAGACTCGTATTCCTATCCGTCCATCTAGTCCGTCTCCTATGACCGTAGAGTCTCCTCCTACGGACCCCCCTCAACCCAAACGCCGAGCCAAAATGACCCATCTGTCTTCCTCTTTGCCTCCTCTTAAGAAGAAGAGGACAGCGACTGCGAAGCCTAGAGCTACATCTCAGCCCAAGCCTACGCCTAGGAAGCAGACTGTGTCTCCAGCTTTATTTCGTGCACCCACTCCTCCTGATGACTCCGATGCCGAGTATATCCCTGAGTCCGAGCCTACCGATAGGGCTCCTACTCTTCCTCCTCGATCTAGCACTCGTCCGTCTAAGGGGAAGGCTCCCATGCCTTTGGGTGGTGTCGATATGTCGTTGTGTCGCGATGACCCGATGTGTCTCGTGGCTTACAACTGTATTGAGCACCGTCCATTGATATTGGAGCACTTCGTTCAGTTCTCCGATTTTCCACATCTCGCCGATCTTCTTTCCTACAGCGGCATACTCGATTATCTTCGCCATGACCCCAAGGCGAACCCTCACCCGTACCCCCGTCTCGTCAAGTTATTCTATGTGAATCGTGTTCGGGGTCAGTATGACGATACCCACTCCATTGAGACGACTGTCTTGGGGACAAATATTTTCCTCACGGCAGAAATCTTAGGGGAGTTGATAGGTGTGTCATCCTCTGGCCTTCTTCCAGCTGATATCTCCGTGGATAATATCCACGATCGGGACCAGACCATGCTTGCCGAGATGTTTCATGTGATCCCTCCCACCATGATTGGCGTCCCTTCAAAATCTTTTAAGCCTAATGCTTGGGTCTTAAATCTTATCTTGAAGTCGTGCCTCCTTCCGAAGTACGGCTCATCTAGCTTGCCCTCTCAGCCTTTCCTCAAGCTGATCTACGCTCTCTTCATGGGGAGCGAGATCAATTGGGCTCGTATCATCCTGATAAGATGGACTCTTTTGAATGTATCCGAAATTCCACGAAATCAGCTCACATCCCATATCCTTGTCTGCCGACCCTCGTCTTTCGTCACTTCGGGGTCCCTCTCCCTCCCGATGACCAGCGTCCGTTGGGTCGTCCTCTGAATGCGAAGGCCATCAAGAAGTCTCTTGCGGCGCTTCGTTACATTCAGAGGACTACCCCTTCTGCCACCGAGGGTACCTCTTCAGCTGCTCCTCCACCTCTTGCTCCTACTCTCACTGAGTTTGCCGTTTCCTTGAGACGTGTGGAGTCTCGTGTTTCTCGTTCTGAGGAGATGCTAGCTCGCATCTGCTCTCACTTGGGCATTGAGATTCCCCTGTCAGTTTCTGACGATGAGGAGATGGATGAGGCTGAGCTCCAGGAGCTTGTTGGATCTCCTGTCCGTGCCCCAGCGGGTACGTCTGCTGCTGCTACTTCTGCTGGTGCTCCCAAGAGCACACCTGCTGCCACCATTCCTTCGATGGATACTTCTTCCGGTGCTACCGAGACCACTCCTGTTGCGACACTCCCTTCTGTGGACACTCCAGTTAACCCAGTTACCACCACCTCCTCTGCAGAGCCTGCTGCTGCTGATCCTCCCTCCACCTCCTGAGCTTGCGTTGGAGGACTCTCCCGTGTGCACTTTGGATGATATATTTAGTCGTGAGAGAGTGGGGTAGGATATTTGGTGGTTATCGATTTTTGATATTTTTGGATGTTTTCATGATGTATTTTGATGTATACATGTTTTGTGATACTTCGATGTATGATGTGAGATATATTGTATGATGTGCCCCGATCTGAGGATCGTTTATATTATTATTGGCAGATGTATACTTTTGATGTATCCATGTTCTTATATATATATACTAGTCATAACACGTGCCCGCTGGCACGGTTCATTTAACATTTTCACCTGCGAAATCTTTGTTTCCAAACTTTATTTACACAGTCAAATTTGTGCAGAGCAACAAATTCGGCGTAGAACAATAAATTCGACGAGGGCACCCTTGAGTCGGAACAACAAATTAGCGTTAAAAAATTGCGCGGGCGCCTTCGACGCGGAGGGTGGAAGTGCGTAAGTGTGTATGTGTGTGTGGTGTGTGGGTAAAAAGTGAAATGAGAGGGTTTTTAGCAAAAAAGGGAAAATAGGTGGTATTCTGCGCAAATGTAGTGATGGGGGGGTTTGAAAATAAAAAGAAAAAAGTAGGTGGTTTTTCCAAACGCTCATCTCAACCCTTCTTTTACCAAGATTAAATCCTAGCCATTCTTCTATCAACCTCTTTATACATCATCATGACATCAGCTTGTCCCATTCAGCCCTAGAATTCAAAAACCTTTGTGTTTTAATATATAGATATAGATAGATATATATATATATATATATATATATATATATATATATATATATATATATATATATATATATATATGATATATGAACGGGAAGAGCGTAATATCCGGACTGGCGATTCCGGGCGATTCGGATCAGGTGAACATTCGGAAGGCGGCTGACTCTCGATCTGTGGGCGGCGGGATTGGTGACTCCGGCGTCGGAACTTCGAAGACTACGGCGATTGGTGTTGTTGGTTAGGCTGATCGACCGGGATCTGTACCTGATGTCTTTCCAAGCTCGGATGGTTGGCAGGAAGTCCGACGGGCACGTCCGCGTCTTTCAAAACTTGGGGCGAGCGCTTCTCAGGCGGGTAGGCCTGGTACTGGCCATTTGCGTCCTCAGCATCGAGGCCATGTGTCCCAAGGGAATCGCTCCCATGTTGGTTCGGCTAGGAATATGGGAGCAGGTATGGCTAATGCACCCCAGGTGTATGGGAAAATTCCTGTAAGACCTAAAGTCTCTATTTCCATTGATACAAGTGTTGCGAAGAGATCGTGGCTTGATGTTTGCGCTGATAGGCGTTCCTACGGGGAGGGCTTGTCCATGTCTAAGATTTCCCATGTGATTACTGCTGATGGTGTTCCTCGTGCAAGGGTCCCTACGTCTTTGGTTGAAAGGGGTGCGGAGAGATGGAAACACACACTAGTTAGTTACGTCCTTGGTGATACCCCTTACTATTGACAAGTTGTCGCCTGGGTGGAGAGGCTCTGGATATTGAAAAAGAGAGTCCAGGTATATAGCAAAGACAACGGTTTCTTCTATTTTCGGTTTGAATCGCCTGAGGAATGTGAAAGAATATTGAAAGGTGGGCCTTGGCTTTTTGATGGAAGACTGGTAGTGCTAAAAAGATGGAGTTTGGATTTGCGTCATGATAGGGATATCCTCACCTCTGCTCCTGTTTGGGTCCAATTGCACGGAGTTCCGTTGTACATGTGGAATCTAGAGACACTCAACATTATTGCTTCTGTTCTTGGCAATCCTATGTGCCTTGATCGTGCAACGGCGAATTTAGACAGGATCTCATATGCCCGATGTCTAATTGAGGTGGATGCTTTGGCCCCATTGCGGAAGTTGGTTGAAGTGGAGCTGGATGGAGGTGTTATCATTAATATTGAGGCAAAATACGAAGGGGAACCACCGAGGTGTAGTAAGTGCGTCTGTTTTGGTCACTCTGAAGATCAATGTCCTGCTAGCCAGGAGCACCCTTCAATCCAAAAAGTCGGGGAAGTTGGGCAGACTGTTCATGCGTGTTTGGGGGGTACTATCCCCCAGCCTGTTACCTCAGTTACGAATGCTAGGGACATCTCTTCTTTGGGTGATAAGGGGGTCACTGCTTCTGGAGAGGTACCAGTCCTATGCCCTGATGTGGGGTTCTCTGCACCTACGTCTTCCTCCGATGTGGCTACACCCGGGGTTTCTACATCCATATCAAGCTCTACGGCACTTCCCCAGGTGATCCCCGCGAATTCTGAGGATGCCTCTCTCCCTGTGTGCTCTATTGTTTCTGTGGGGTCAAGTAATGTTGCCGCAAATACTGAGGTTGTCTTGGCTTTGCCTGCTCCCCCAATTCTGTCTGCCATGCCTTTGCCTTCTCCCCTGAATCGGAATGCCGCGCCTTTGCCAGTGCTCCCAAACCGGACTGCCACCTCCTTGCCTTCACTGCTTGAAGGCTCACCTGAAGATGAAGTGGATAGGATTCCTTCTGTGCTAGCTTTGGATAATCCGGCCTGGGATATTGAAGAGCAAAATTGTCTAAAGCAAGCTGAAGAGGTCAAGAAGGGTAAGAAGAAGATGGATAGCCAGTTGGATTCCAGCTCTAGGAGGAGCTCCAGGATAAATGGTAGCACTCCTAAAATTACTATCAATTGATAATGACAGTCTTCATATGGAACACCAGGGGTTTGAACAGCCCGGTCCGTCGTAAAGATATACGTGATAGATTATCGACTATTAAGCCTTCTGCTATTGTTCTCTTGGAAACAAAGCTAAGATCTCCTTTGGATAGGAAGAATTCGGTCCTCCCTAAGTCATGGATATCGTTTAGTAATATTGACAAAGCCCCAGGTGGCCGCATCCTAATTGGCTTGGATCATGCTATTTGGAATGCTTCTCTTGTGTCTTCTTCGGATCAGCATATCTCTGTGCTGTGTTCCAATGCTGGTGGATTGGTTTTTGTCCTTACTGGTGTCTATGCTCGTAACACCGCTACTGAAAGGCGGTTGTTATGGAGCTTTTTGAAAGCTGATGCGGCCTCTTTGAATGGTAGTGCTTGGATGGTTGGTGGTGATTTTAACAATATTCTATCTTCTACAGACAAGGTGGGGGGAAGGAAAGTGGAAGAGAAGTTCCTCTTTGATTTCAATGAATGTATCTCTACTTGCCGGCTTCAGGAGCTTAAAAGCTCAGGGCACAAATTTAGCTGGTGCAATAATCGTATTGGTGATGGCCGCATCTCAGCCTGGTTGGACTGCTTATTTGTTAACGCAGATTGGCTCACTCTCCTTACTGATTCTTTCACTGAATACTTGGATCCCCACACTAGTGACCACAGCCCTATGGTCCTCAGGCTACACCCTCAGGTATATTCCGACCCTAAGCCCTTCAAATATTTTAATTATTGGTCCAAATGCCCAGGGATTTCAGAGATTGTTGTAGAGAGTTGGCAGGGCTATGTTGCAGGCAGTCCAATGTTTTGTGTGGTTCAAAAACTTAAACGTTTGAAGCCTATTCTCCGCTCTTGGTCATCCTCCTATAATTCTAGTAAACTTGTAAATATGGGCCGTGCTAACCTGGAATCTATTAGAAGCAATCCATTGCTACATTCGGATCACTCTCTGCAAGTCCTTGAACAAGCAGCTATCAAAGAGTTGGCTTTCGCTATGAGTCTGGAGGAGGATATGTATCGTCAAAAAAGCCGTCAGGACTGGATGACCTTGGGAGATCGCAACACAAAATTTTTTTATAATGCTATGAAATCTAGAGAGAGTTTCAACAATCTTGGGCACCTAGTGGACTCTATGGGAAGGCAAAAAATTACTTACTCTGATCTTAAGAAGGAGGCTATTGATTATTACGAGGGCATCTTTACCCAGAGGCACTATGCAACGACATTCCCCACCCTCATGCCTAAGCGCATTCTTGCTAAAGAGGCTACTTCTTGGCTCATCAGGCGTATTTCTAGCAAGGAGATTAAATCTGTGGTCTTCCAGATGGGTCCTGATAAGGCACCGGGGCCTGATGGTTTCAATGCTCATTTCTTTCAGCATTATTGGCACCTTATTGGGGATGATGTCACTGCTGCGGTGAAGTCGTTCTTTTCCTCAGGTACAATTTTGAGACAGATCAATCATACTCACTTATCTCTTGTTCCTAAAAATACTACTGCTTCCTCTATCGCGGACTATAGGCCGATAGCCTGCTGCAATGTCTTATACAAGATTATTAGCAAAATTATCTGCAACAGACTGAAGGTGGTGATTCATGAGTTAATATCTCCGAATCAGGCGGCTTTTCTCAAGGGTAGATTGTTATCGAATTGCACCCTAATTGCCCATGAACAGATTAGAGACTTTAGCAACCCTATGGGGGGTAGGGTCTGCCTAAAGTTGGATTTGAGGAAAGCTTTTGATAGTGTCAACAGGGATTTTCTTCTCTATTTTCTGGGACAGTTGGGCTTCCCTGATATTTTCATAGGCTGGATCAGAGACTGCATCTCCTCTCCCACTTTTTCTGTCATGATAAAGGGATCACCTGTGGGGTTCTTTGAGGGAAATAGGGGTATCAGGCAAGGTGATCCCCTCTCCCCTTACTTGTTCTTCATTGTTATGGAAGCCTTCTCCATCCTAATCTCTAAGGCCCTCACTAGTGGGTCGCTGCAGCCTATGTGTCGTTTTGGTTCCATATCACATCTCCTTTTTGCGGACGACTTGCTTGTTTTCTGCAGGGCTAATATTAAATCCCTCCTGGGTATAAAGTCTGTTCTTCATACATTTTATGAATTCACTGGGCTCCAAGTTAATTGGGATAAGAGCAGCGCACTTTTTAGCAAGGGGGCTAAGAACAAGCAAGGTCTGGCTGACTGCTTAGGTATCCAAATTTCCTCCTCTTTTACCACATATTTGGGTTTGCCTTTATCTGCGAAGTATCCAAAAACCCCTATGTTCATTAGACTGGTGGATAAGTGCAAAAAGCGGCTCATGGGCTGGTCATCTTCCATGTTATCCATTTCTGGCCGGATTGAGTTGGTCAGGACAGTTATTTACGGTATGGTTGCTTTTTGGATGCTAGCGTTTCGCCTTCCACATTCAATTGTTCGGACTATTTCCTCTCTTTGCAGATGTTTCATTCTTGGTCCTTCCCGTGCTTGGGCATGGGAGGATTTTTGTTCTCCCAAGTCTGAAGGTAGTGTGGGTATCAGGTTATTGGATGATCTTAATGTGGCCTCAGGGGTTAGACTGACATGGAGATTTCTCACTTCTAATGGCATGTGGGCGAAGCAAATGCGGCTGAGATATGATAAAGAGGGCGGCTTCTTTGCGGCGAATGGTTTGGTGACCCAATCAGGTACTTGGAAGCACATGTTGAAGTGCAGAACGGTTTCTCAAAAAATTATCAGAAGGGTTGTGAAAGATGGCCGGTCAACTCTATTTTGGCATGACTTCTGGCTAGATTGTGGGCCTCTCAAAAACCTTACTGCTATTCCTTTGAATGGCTCCTTGAAGAAGGTTAGTGATTATTGGGTTCATGGTGCTTGGGCGAACGTTCCGGAGCTTGAATCTATTCGCAATCATCTTGTTAGTGTGGAGATCACGGATGGGGTTGATAGATGGGTCTGGGCGCCAGGTTCCGTGCGACAAGGCCAGCCGATGCCTCCTGGCCATCATCCCCCCACTTTGGCAATGGCTGCTGGATCTTTCGGCCACTCTGATGTCTTTAGATTTAAAGATTCTTGGGACGGGATTCGGATCCATGGGAGCCCTTTCCGTTTTCAGAAGTTGGTTTGGTTTCCAGGGCATGTGCCCAAAATGTCTCTTTCCCTCCTCCGAGCTTTCAAGGGTAAGCTCCTCACTAGAGATATTATTTGCAGATGGGGTATTGATACTCCGGTAAACTGTGTTTTATGCGGTGGTAACACAGTGGAAAATTCGGACCATCTTTTCTTCAATTGCAGCTACACTGGGTATATTCTAAAGAGGGCTTTGCTTAAGTTGAATGTCAGACATCATGTTGGGACTTCTATTGCTGAAGTTGGGGACTATTATCTATCACATTTTAGGGGTAAGGGTCCTTTGAGCATACTAGCTAAAACCATCCTTGCGGCTATTGTATGGCATATTTGGCGGGAAAGGAACAGAAGGATCTTTGAAGATAAGAGTAGGGTAAATACGGACCTTTAAGAGGCGATTGCTGCTGATGTGCGAGTGGCGTTAAGAGACCTAGACCCTACTACTGCTGAGGAATTGGCTGTGTTCTCGAATTGGGAGTTCAGAGATTTGGGCTAAAATCTGTTTATTTTCTTAACCTCTGTTTGTATAGTTGCTCTAGGATGAGGAATCCCTATTGAAGAGTGACGGTGCTTGTGCCCTATCCTCTTCATAGTGATTCCTTATTCCTTGGCTCTATTGTGTTGTATATATTTTTTACACTTAATAAAGTTTTTCTTACTCTCCAAAAAAAATATATATATATATACAGATATATATATCAATGTCAGTAGACTTCGGTGGAGGCGATTTGCGTGCGGCGGCGCTTCCCAAAAATGGCCAATCGAGCTTCAATCCAGATCGTGGCAAACACGGTTCAGGCGATGCTGGAATCATTCCTGATGATGGCAATTGGATTCACGTTTCGCGAATCAAGACTAAACCCAACTTCTCCTAGGCCGGTGGATCTCAGAATTCCAACTCTCATTTTTATTCTGGCAAACAATATCGTTCAAAGGTCAGTGCTGGATCTTCAAGAGGTGGGGACTCTCGAGTTGGTGGTAGTTCTGGGCAGCCTTCATACCATTACCGATCTATTACACAACCTACCAGTTTGAACAATGCAGGCAAGGTGTTTGATAAAATTTCCCCAAGACCACAATCGAGTATTCGCATCAGTCCTACTGTTGGAAAGCTCTCATGGGTAGATATTTGCTCCTCCACGCGTAAATACGCGGATCCTCTCGTGATGTCAAAAATTCATATTTCCCTCAACTCGGAAGGGGTTGCAAAGGTCCAAGTTGGGATTAATATGCTGGAAGCTGGAGCTGCTCGCTGGGCGAACACACTAGTTGGCTACGTTCTTGGCGATGTTCCCTATTTCGGGCAAATCAAAGCTTGGACTGAACGGTTGGGGAGGATTAAAGGAGGATTACGGATCTTCTCCCGCGAGAATGGCTATTTCTATTTCAGATTTGAAAACGTGGAGGATCATGATAATATCCTCCATGGCGGGCCTTGGCTCTTCGATGGAAGACTCGTAGTATTGCAAAAGTGGTCACCTACCATTCAACTTGGCCGCGACATCCTGACGGCTCTTCCAGTTTGGGGGCAACTGCACAATCCCCCACTCTCTATGTGGACTTTGGAAATTCTCAATATTATTGCAAGCGGAGTTGGCAACCCGATTTGCCTTGACAAATCTACAGCAAATTTGGATAGGATATCTTATGCTCGCTGTTTAGTTGAAGTTGACGCAAGCACTCCTTTGCAGAGGCAAGTGTTGGTTGATGTTGAAGGTCAAGAAACAATTACCATAGAAGTCAAAAACGAGGGGGAGCCACCTAGATGTGGCGACTGTGTGTGCTTTGGGCATCTAGACTCGCAATGTCCTCGTAAATTATCCCTGGAGGTCCCTTCAATCCATAATGTATCTGGTAGTGCTCCTGTTACTGCCCCGGGGGTGGGTACTACCAATTCAAAGTCAGCAAATGTAGTTGATTCTTTGCCTGTGTCTGGGGTGGGAACTTCCCCCTTGAAGCAAGCAGTATTTAATAACCCCCCGGTGCTTGTTGATTCCTTAATTGCGGTTAAGGCGAGTGTGATCTATCAGGAGCCAGTTGTGAGAAAATGCCCACCATTTGCTAGCTGTACGGCGGACGGTAAGTCCAGTTCGTTCCCAAACTGTGGGAATCTTGACCCATCTGTGGGAGTTCATTTACCTTGTGTCACCAATCTGAATGAGAGTGCAGTGGGCTGTTCGGCGGTAGGTGATCAGCAGACTGAGATTTCCCAATCATGTGCCACTATTCCTGAGCCTACCGTGGGGGCAAATTTGGATAAACTCACTTCAGGCTCTTCTCTGCAGCAGGCTGCGGAAGACGTGGAACCTCCTTCAAGCCCAACTTTTGCTAACCCAGATTGGGAGCTGGAACATGCTTCTCTCCGGGCGGCTGCTCCTCAGCCAAAGTGCAAACAGAACCGGCCTTCTCCTTCTTCTATCAGGCGAAGTACCAGGCTCTCGGGTCTGTCTCCAACCCAATCTTCTCAATGACTGTCCTCTTCTGGAATTCTCGCGGCCTCAATAATAATTCGAGAAGAACTGACCTGAGGCATCGGTTACGTAAGTTTAATCCGTCTATCGTCTGTTTATTGGAGACTAAAGTTGAATCTGAAATTTCTGCTAGATTAACTAAGTGTTTTGGTAAAGACTGGGATTGCATTGACAATAGATGCTCCCATAAAGGTGGCCGCATTGTTATTTATTACAACAAGACCGTCTGGACCTGCTCTTCTATTTCAGTTTCCTTTCAACATATCTCCTCCATCTTCGCCAACTCGGCTGGTCTTTCTATGGCTATTACTACGGTATATGGGCTTAATCTCCCTGTTCAAAGATTATCTCTCTGGAGCAACCTTATGGCTGATTCTATTATTCTTAATTATATTCCCTGGCTTGTGGGATGCGATTTCAATTGTGTTCGTAGCAACAATGAGAAACTTGGGGGGCGCCCTGTGGACCCGGCTTCTATGGATGCTTTCAATTGTTGTATGTGTAAATGTCAGCTAATGGACCTCAAAAGTATTGGTAATAGGCTGAGTTGGAACAATCGTCGCATTGGTCCAGGCCGTATTTGCGCTCGATTGGACAGGGCCTTATGTAATTCAGTCTGGTTAAATCTTCTCCCTCATTCTTTTGTGGAGTACACTCCTGCAGGCACTAGTGATCATGCTGCTTTGCATGTTCACCTCATTAGAAAGGTACCTTCCCACCCGAAGCCTTTTAAATTTTATAATTCCTGGACTTCTATTACTGGTTACAATGATTTTGTGCGTGAAAAATGGGAGAGCCAGGAATGGGGTTCCAATATGCAAAGTCTAGTCAACAATCTTAAATTTCTGAAAGGGGAGTTTAAAATTTGGGCTAATAAAAATAAAGAGAAGTTGCAGTCTAACACATGGAGGGAGGAGCTTGATAAAATACAATCTGATTTGGGGAACTGTTCGGACCCTAGTTTGTATGAAAGGGAGAGGTTTGTATCTCTCAACTTGGCTAAATGTATGGATATTGAAGAAGAGGATTTGCGCCAAAAAAGCCGCCAAAACTGGCTAACTCTGGGAGACAGGAATTCTAAATTTTTCTACACTACTATGAAGAGCAGGCAATCTTATAATAATCTTCGACATCTTATTTCTTGCCACGAGGACCGTATATCTAATGAGGATGAATTGAGAACAGAGGCTCCTATTTCTACAAGAATCTATATAAGCAAAGGGACTACTGCAATCTTTTCCCGAAGCTTACCCCCAAACGTAAGCTTACCTTGGAAGCTTCTGATTGGATGGACATGCCAATTTCCGCTACTGAAATTAAGGCAGCTGCTTTTCAGATTGGGAAGGACAAAGCTCCTGGACCAGATGGATTTAATGCTCACTTCTTTCAACATTCTTGGGATATTGTTGGTAAAGATGTTATCTCTGGCACTTTATCTTTTTCAATTCTGGTCTTATGCTCCCACATGTTAACCACAACTTCCTGACACTGGTTCCCAAAAATGCGAATGCAACCGGGCTTGGTGACTATAGGCCCATTGCTTGTTGCAATGTAATCTATAAAATCATTAGCAAAGTTCTGTGCAACAGGTTAAAGCATGTTATCTGTGCCTTGATATCCCCTAATCAGGCAGCTTTTTTGAAAGGAAGGCTCCTATCTGATTGTGCCCTTATTGCCCACGAACAAATTCGGGATTTTAGTAATCCTATGGGGGAGAGAACTTGCATCAATCTGGATCTGCACAAAGCTTTCGACTCTGTCAATAGACAGTTCATCTTTTTCCTCTTGCACCAGATGGGATTTGGAGGAACGTTCATTAATTGGATTTCACAGTGCATCTCCTCTCCTATGTTTTCTGTATTAATTGATGGTTCCCCCGAAGGATATTTTTCTTCCAATAGAGGGCTCCGTCAGGGAGATCCACTCTCGCCCTATCTTTTTGTTCTAGTTATGGAAGCTTTCTCCCTCCTGATGGCGAGAGCGGAGTCTTCTCGTTCCATTCTACCTATGCGTAAAATGGGTGCTATTTCTCATCTGCTCTTTGCGGATGATCTATTAGTATTCTGCCATGCTAATCCCAGGTCTATTATTGGTCTTAAAGAGGTTCTCCATATCTTTAATCTTTACTCTGGTCTCAATATCAACTGGAGTAAAAGCGCAGCTATCTTTAGCAAAAGTGTGCGTAATCCTACGGGGCTTGCAGATTCTCTGGGAATTAAATTGGTTCGTTCCTTCACTACTTATTTGGGATTTCCCCTTTCCTCCACTTATCCTAAGACCAATGTCTACAGTCGTCTCATTGACAAATGTAAAAAGAGACTGCTAAGCTGGAGTTCTTCCCTCCTTTCTATTTCAGGCAAGATCGAATTGGTCCGATCGGTTATTTACGGCACTGTGGCATTTTGGATGCAAGCTTTTTATTTACCCCTAAAGTCATTCGCATTATTAATTCGGCATGTCGGAATTTCATATGGGGTAAGCTCCACATTTGGGCATGGAGGGATCTATGTGTTCCCAAGAAAGAGGGAGGCGTGGGGTTGAGATTGCTGGAAGATCTGAATGCTGCCTCTGGGGTGCGTCTTACTTGGAGACTTCTTGCCACCGATGGGATCTGGGCGGATTATATGAGGAAACATTATAAGAAAGGTATTAGTGAATTCTTTACTACTAAGTCTCAGCCGTCCCATTCGGGCACTTGGAAATTCATGCTCAGGTATCGCAGCTTCTCCCAGAACCTTATTAGGCGCTCAGTACGTGATGGTACTTCGACTTCCTTTTGGTACGATAACTGGCACCCCGATGGCCCATTATTTATGCTTTTTCCTCCACCGCCTGGTAGCGAACAAATGAAGGTCAGTGACTTTTGGTCACCCACGGGCTGGTGTCTTGATCCCATTATCTGGCCTATAATTCCCAAGCTTCAAAATATTTCTTTATGTCAGGGGGCTGATTCTTGGTGTTGGGCAGGTGATAAGGGCTTCACCTTCAGATCGGCTTGGTAAGGTGTGCGTAATATTGGTCCCCCTTTTAAATTCTATAGTTTGGTCTGGTACCCGAGGCATATTCCAAAGTTCTCTCTAACTTTATTACGTGCGATCCGGGACAAGTTGCCAACTAAGAATAAGCTCCACGCAAGGGGGATTGCTAATGATCAGCAGTGCGTGTTGTGTGGGAATAATGATACTGAGACTATAGATCACTTGTATTTTGATTGCGATTATTCTAGCTACATTATCACCAGGGGCTTGCTTAAACTTGGGGTTGTGGGTCCTTTCCAAAAATCTCTGGTTGGGGTGTGCGAACTGATACAGAAGAGATATGCTAGCTGCGACCCTGTTGGCTACCTAGCCAAGGTGGTGCTGGCCTCCACGGTATGGCACATTTGGAAACAGCGTAATAAGAGGATCTTCAATGGGGAGGCTAAGAGGGCAACAGAATTATTTGAGGACATTTCCCCAGATGTTTTATATCCCTTCGTGGCATCAATTTGGAGCGAGCATCTGATACTGTCCCATTTTCCAACTGGGGCATAACTGATGTTGGCTAATTTTGTCTCCTGGTAAATTAGGTGGTTAATTGGCTGTAGTGGGTGACGGTGCTTGTGCCCTCTCCCCACTCATCCAACGATCTACTTTAACTTACTAGGAATGTATTTTGTATATACTTGATTATAAATAAAGATTGCTTTTACTCTCCAAAAAATATATATATACATCGTGTTGACATTTACTTCCGTGTTCACATTACTTATATTTTTGTCTCTGATGTTGACTTCGTCGCTCGACGACTACCTTGATTTAATAGAAATTAATTCTATGAAAACATAGAATTGTTTTCCATGCACTTAATTCATCAAGAATGTTGATATTGGAGAGTATGTTCCATAACTCAATACGTGAAATTGATTTGAGTATTGATGATTTCATTTTCGATTTTCGACTCTGGTCTCGTTGGTACAGTTTGATTTCCTTCGTGATTTTACTTTGGTGTCATTTGAACCGTGGTCGTATTCTACGACTCCCGTGCTTTTATATTTAAGCCATTGTTGTTGTCGTTGATCTCCTCCCGCTCTTTTTGCCAATGCCAAAGGTGGAGAGAATTAATAATGACGATGTGCTAAATGATAATTTAAAGCAATTTACCGTGAATTTAATTTGATATGTTAGATTCAGGGGGAGTTAAGATATAGAAATGGATTTAGATCCTAAATTTCAATAATTGGATTCATATTTTATACTTTTATCGTCTGCTTGATGCGTATGATTATTATTTAATATGGAACTAACGTGTCATCAATGCAGGGGGAGTAAGTAAATTTCATTTGAATCATTATTTTTTATTATTATTTATGTTGGTTTGTCATCACCAAAAAGTGGGAGAATGTTGAGTATTTATTCCCCGGATTTGGTTTTGATGATGAACAAACATAAATATCGTGAACTAACTCTTTATGAGCGCAGTTAGGGAGATCGTCGCCAAATTTCTATGAACATCAAAAGCGACGTCTCAAGACTTCTCAAAGCGCGTGATCGTGTGCCTGAAGCTTCGTTGAAGCTCAAGGACCATTATTGAAGTCAAGAAGATTCGATTCAAGCTTTTGAAGATGGTTCGTCAAGTATTATTTATTGTCTTCTAGCTTCTTTTCGTAGAATGTTAAGCCTTGAGTAGGTCTTTCATGATTAACTTCATAACGATCATATCATAGAGCTAGGATTTTCATAGAAGCCCATAGAAACTTTCCCGAAGCTTCGCGCTTCATTTCGCGGCTTCTTATCCATGTTAGTTGGTTCAAGAAGAAGAACCAACTGACTAGATGGCAATCTAGTCGGTCGGCAATCCTTCTTGAACCGACTAGAATGCCTTGCTCAAATTCAGCTCATTCACTGTTTACAGTTAGTCGGTCCAAAAAGGTTCACCGATCGACTAGTTGTCAAACTAGTTGGTTAGGAATCCTTCTTAGACCGACTAGTTATGTCTCTCAAATTCATCCTGAGCCACTGTTTATCGTTAGTCGGTCTAAGTACAACTGTCAACCGACTAGTTGAGAAACTAGTCGGTTGGAATTTGTTCTAAGACCGACTAGTGCTCTTTGATTTTATACTATACTATTTCAACTCTTAGTCGGTCAAAGAACACTCACCGACCGGCTAGTTGTCAAACTAGTCGGTTGGCAAGTCTTCTTAGACCGACTAGTTCTCTATTGTCTGGACTTTCTCTTTTGGCTGTTCTCCAGTTAGTCGGTTCATGTTGAATCACTGACCGACTAGTTGAGAAACTAGTCGGTCAGTGATCCTTCTTTGACCGACTAGACTGCTTCAGAATAGAGCCGTTGGAGCATTAAATGCCACGATTTTTGCTCCCTCTTTCCTCTATCCTATATATACTTGAAGGGCTTCTTGCTAAGCATTCAAGGCTGATATTACTTGCATTTTAGAGAATTAAAGAGAAGCATTGATTCTCATCTTCCAAGCTTTCATTTCTCACAAGAATCTCTCCCTCAGTCTTATTCCTCAAGAGAGATTCATTGATTGAGAGCCACTCAAGACAAGAGCTTGATCCAAGGTCACCATCTCCTTCCTAGCCTCCCATTGCTGGTCAACATCTTGGAGCTAGGGTTTGGTGCCTTCTTCATCCCCAAAATCCTCCTTGCCCTAAAATCGTAAGTTTACTCAAGGCATAGGATGTGTTGGTAAGCATTTCGTATTTCATTTACTTTGAATATTGCAAGTATTTTACTCTCGGTTGTGAGAGTTGTGTGTGATCCCGGTTTTTGGGAGTCACATTTTCATTTGTGTATGATTTGATCTTGTAGAGGTTTTCTACAAGTATTTCATAGTGCAAATTTGAGTTAGAGGTTTCTAACTCAAGTATCCGGAGGGGGATCCGGTTGTTTGGGACGTAGGATCACCGGGAACAAGTCGGGGAGACTTGGGTTGATCCGAACCCGTTATATCGTTTGTTTGCGATTGTATTTCTTTGTTGTCAATATTTTCATTTCCGTATTGTTGGTTGAGTTTGCAAGATAATTAGGAATTATCTTCTTAATTATTTTAAAGTACTATTCACCCCCTAGTACTTGTACAGTAGCTATCAGGGCATTACAATATTCACATCATGAATTTCATAGAATATAATATACAATTCATTGGCGATGCACTTTTCAATCAAAAGTTATAAATGAAGCATATAAGATACACACCAAGCTTGCAATAGAGAATAGAATAAGAGTCATGGCATTCACATATATATTTCAAATCATGAAAAATCTCCATATCTAATATATTTTGCAAAGTCTAAGCATTATCGAATATTCCCATTCATGCACGTCTCCACTCTAAGGTCATACTCACTCATTTGGTCAAATGAATTCATCCCCCGAGCTTAACTTGAGGCGTCGCATCTGATCGCGCCCCGGATACACGTCCCGGAGCGGCGATTGTAGTTTTACCGCAAGCGCACGGTGTAGTGGCGAGCGGGTATCGAACACGAGGAGGTGGTGTTGGCTCCAATCTATCCTAGGTTGGTTTGACTACGAACGTTTTATTGGTGGAGATGGTTATAGTATGATGTAATGGCAATGGTGACGGATGTCGGTGTCGGAGATAGAGAAATCGGTCAAATGTCGATTCAAATACAATATAATAAAAGTGTCTAGGGCTAGGGAATCCCCAATACGGATCGTCATTCGTCATTGTGAATAGTGAATCTCAATATTACTAGACTTGCATTGAGGTGAACTAGTCGTAACTGAATATAGAACCAAGCTCACGCTCTCGCGCTATTGCCGGTCTATAGCAACCTAGATTAGAGCCCAATCTCTTGCAAACCCTAACCTAAGCCACTAGCATTAGGATCGACGTCATCGTTCAATCGCTCCTCGAGACCACTCTCGTGCAAACTCGAGTTACGATCTAGATTGTGATAGTTCGTATTCGTCCAATCTCTTGCAAACGAATATTGGTATATATTTACAATTAAAAATCCTAGCTTTGGTCCAATCTCTTGCAAACCAAATCTAGAGAAACCCAATTGTAAACCTAAATCGAATATCTAGGCCTTCCCATCGATTAGAATCCAATCTCTTGCAAACCCCAATCGATGGAAATCCCTAGCTATCCGTAATAAATTAATCACAACCTAACCTCCTAGCAATTCTAGCAATTTAGAAATTCATTCATCACAAGTCTGAAATTAGATCCATATGGTTCATCCCCATGCCCTAGAACAACCAATCTACTCAAGCATAGCAATAAGGATATAAGAATCAATAAAAACCATAGCTTGCATACAAAAAGATATCAAATCAAAGATTCAAAGAATAAGAACAAAGATACTTAGCTTTGATGAAGAATTCCAATCCAAATACAAGCTTTTTGATCCAAGAGGGGGCCTAGGGCATGGCCTAACCTCTAAAATAATCAATAAGAAAACATCTTGGAACCCTAAGAAAACATGGGGGGTCCTCCTCCAATGGTGGCTACAAAACCCTTAAATACTCCACCAAAACCCTAGCAAAACTGCCTAAAAAGCCCCTGAAATTCGGGCCCAAACTGAATCTGCGCGTGCCCAGAAATCTGCGCCAGTTACGACTCGGCCGAGTGGAAATCTCACTCGGTCGAGTGGACAGCTCACTCGGTCGAGTGGAAATCTCACTCGGTCAAGTGAGCTTTCCTGCAGAAACTCCAGAAAACAGCACTCTGTCAAAACTGTCAAAAACTGTCAAAAACTGGTCACTCGGCCGAGTGGAAATGTCACTCGGCCGAGTGACACTGACATGCAAATTCCAGCACTGCAGTATCGACTTGCAGAAATTCCCCAGATTTCATCTGAGCTCCGATTTGCGCGTTCTTGGTGGCGTTGGAATCATCATGAAGTCTGCTATCCATAAAAAATATGAGAAAAATAATTTACCCACTGGAATGATAGCAGATTTCAAAAGAGTTGGAGGATGTCTGAAAATCTGGGCGCTTCGTGTCCTCGGCATCACTCGGCCGAGTGGCAAATGTCACTCGGTCGAGGGGCTTTTGGAACTCGGCCGAGTCAGAGCTCATAGTCGACTGACGGATTACAGAGAGTTGGACATTTTGGCTCGCCGTCGTCTGGGTGCCACTCGGGCGGACGGAGTCTCCGAACTCGGCCGAGTGGGCGTGCGATGCTCGGCCGAGTGCACGCTGATAGATCTCTGTTGCGTGTCCGATCTGGCCAGCCGAGCAAGGTCTCAATGCTCGGTAGAGTGACTCCTTCACTCGGCCGAGTGTCAAGCTGAAAATGACCAATCTCCATCTTTTCGCTTCCTCGTCGCTCCTACGACGTTCTTTCTTCTTCCACTCGTCTTCCATTGCAGAATAACCCTCAAAAGAGCCATGGTTGACACTCCGGAGTGGGTGCAAATCCTTTAAGCTCATTTTTGCTCCCGATCGCTCCATATTTCTTGAAATCCGACAAAAACAAGGAATAGTGAAAAGTAACGCAATATCGTCGAATAATCGTAAAAAGCGTGATATGGGTGATCGAAATGGCATGCAAATATGCAGAAAAAAGGTGTAAAATATGGACCGATCAGCATCCAAAGGAATATAATAATGGAAAATGGGATTTTTGCCTTGGTTTTTCCAAGCATTTTTGTGGCTTCGATAATGAGATAGAGAAATATATTTTTTATCTTGGACTTTGTTTCTCATTTTTCTTCTTGGATTTTTGTAGGAGCAATTTTATTTGTATTTTTGATTGTTGGCTCCTTTTGGCTTTTTGGACTTTTTGGAGCAACATTTTTCTTTTGTAGGGATTTTTGGGAAATAGATGCGACATAAGTAGCTTTAGGAGGTGAACTAAGTGACATGTAGAGAATAAAAAGATATATGTGGAGAAAGAAATAATGTAGCACTCGGTTCACTCTAAGATGTGCACGAACGGTTCAATAAAATAATACTTCAACTAAAACTCATATGTAAGCATGGATATTCTCAATCATTTCAATAAATAGTGAAGTCAAGCAGTAAAGTTTACAACCATATCAGGCATGCAACAGAAAGTGAATAAGAAAATAAAACTGATGCTTCAGATATACTAATGATGCGTGAATCTTGGTGCATTTCCAACAAAAGCATACTAAACACTAATCAATACATTCAGCTTCAATTAATATCATGCATTCATATAGAGGAATCATCAAAAGAATATATAAGCAAGCACATGGATATCAAGACTATGGAATACTCAAAGTAGCATGACAAGGAATAATAAGCATCATGATGGTTGGTAAAGCAATAAGAGATATCATCATACAAAATTCATCTAGCGGAAGAAGAGAAAGGAAAATAAAGAAATAAAAAATAAAAGAGAGGAAAGAAAAGAAAAACTAGCACACAACATGATGCATGAACACACATAAAAGGAAAATAAGATGGAAAATTCAAAAAGATGATGCAAAATTTTGAAATTTTTTAAAAAACCCTAAAAATAAAGTAAAAGTGCAACTAGATGGCGTGGAAATGCAGACCCCAAGCTTAAACTTTACATTGTCATCAATGTGATCATAGTGGAAGAATATGAGGGACAACGATAATAATGGGGGGTGAATGAAAAATGATGAAATGAATGACATGAAATCCTAATGCAACTACATGCAAATACAATGATGCATGAGAGCGCTTTCCCCCAAGCTTATACCAAACAATCCTATTCAAATGACTCGATCAAAACTGTCATGGCTTTGCTAAGAAAGATTGAGTCAAACGAATAAGAATGTGAGTATTCACTTGAAAGAAATGCTCGATGGGTGGTGAGCAAAAAGGATGTGACACATCAAAATATGAAGATGGCAATTAATATATATAATGGGTTTTTGTTGCCGTCATATAAGGTAATATTTATTCAAGCAAATCTATACGGTCCTCTTGCTGTCGAGAAAATTCGTGTTTATTTAAAGCATAAAAATTTCTACACTACTGGATTGATATCACCTATAGCAAAAGGCGGATCCAGTATCTTTGTCGATGCAGGCAATTGCTCCAACTGCTCCTTCCGTGGCTCTGCCAGATGTGTGTGTCCACGGACTCCAACGAACTACAGTAATGCATCCTCCAGCATTCCCACAAGGACTCCACCTGTACCCTGCAGAGAATAGGATGCATCAGTTCGCTGCAAAAAAATCACCCTCGTAATAAAAGTATCCCAAAGAGGATCGTCTATAGAAATATATGAAATAAATAATAGTGGACGATACTTCCCTGGAAATGATCCAATATCCTCACGTGCCGTGATAGCTGTCTCCATGGTGTCTTCTTTATGCTTCTCAGGTAAATCTAGATCATAGGTGTGGACCTCATCAAGATGCTCCTCATCATCGTCAGACTCATCCCAGCTCACCTCTTGATCATATTCATATGAGTCCATGGGTGCTAACTCCTCGCTCTCCTCCTCGTATACATCTCATTGTACCTTTTGTTCATATGTATGTGTATCCTGAAAGGGAGCCATAATCTCTACGGGATAGTCCTCGGCGTCAATGGAAGGATGAGGTGGCAGCGGAAGCTCAAATGGAGGAGGGTAGTGCTCGGGATCCTCATGAATGGCTATGTCCTCGTCCCGATGCACGACCTCCTCGGTGATAAACTCTGGCTCTGTGTGTAATGCCTCCTCAAAAGCATGCTTTGGCTCCGCGAGGTAAATAACCTCAATGTCTTCTCCATCTGAATCATCTCCATCCATCCACTCATCGTATGGACTGGCTGTATTTGTGGGTGGGGGAGTGATGACGGTGTAACTCGGCTCTGCAGCAACACGTCCCGAGTGTCTCATCGCAGTTCTCTCATCAGAAGTGGTTGCATCTGTGCCTGACACCATTGTCAACTCAGAGGTGGAAGCATTAATGTCCTCAGCCTGCCATCCAAGAATCTCATCCAGGTACATATAAAAATGTGTGGTCCATATGATCACAGCCTCAACAGAAGGTAGAGGTGGCTGTGGAAGATCAACTATCGGTGGGCAAGACTCTGGATTTATCTGAATGAAGTTACCTTTGTCCCAAAGTGCTGCCTCCGTAATGCAATGCTCTGGTTCCACATGTGATGCCTCCTCGTGAACTATCAATGCAGGCTCTCTCTGGACTGGTGATGCTGGCTACGCATGTGTGTCAACTTGTGGGGATGCATCATATGGAGGGGAATGCCCACGAGCAATCCAAAAATTTAGTTTATCCCCCTCAAGACTGACATGGATGTCCTCCTCAATTGTTCCTGCATCTGAAACATGGTTCATAACAAAATCTGCAAATCGTAGATCAAATGCATCACCTGCTGTAATGCTCTCTGAACCGGTGAACCTCACTGATTCCAAGAGGCCCTCCAATAAGTTCCAAAATGCTTCCTCCTCAAAATCTGTGGTCCACATAAAACCATCCATAACACCTGATAAACAAAGATAAATTCTTGGAGAAAAATATCAGTGGCACAAAAGAATATAGAAATGGTAGTAATGGTGGAGGGGGTGAAAATTTCCTTTTTTAAAATTTTTTGTTCGTAGTCTAATCAACCTAATTGTGACAAATTGGCACCCAACGGGAAACACCTCCCCAGCAACGGCGCCAAAAACTTGATCGGCCCAGGATATACACCCGGAGAACGATTGTAGTTTTACCGCAAGCGCATGGTCAAGTGGCGAGCAGGTATCGAACACGAGGAGGTGGTGTTGGCTCCAATCTATCCTAGGTTGGTTTGACTACGAATGTTTTATTTGTGGAGATGGTTATGGAATGATATAATGGAAATGGTGGTGGATGTCGGTGTTGGTGAAAAAGAAGTCGGATAAAGTATCGATTCAAATTTAATACAATAAAAGAGTCTAGAGCTGGGGAATCCCCACTACGGATCGTCATACATCATTGTAAATAGCGAATCTCAATATTACTAGGCTTGTGTTGGGGTGAACTAGTCGTAACTGAATAGAGAACTAAGCTCACGCTCTCATGCTATTGCCGGTCTATAGCAACCTAGGATAGGGCCCAATCTCTTGCAAACCCTAGCCGAAGCTACTAGCATTAGGATCGACATCATCGTTCAATCGCCCCTCGAGCCCACTCTCGTGCAAACTCAAGTTACGATCTAGGTTGTGATAGTTTGTATTCGTCCAATCTCTTGCTAACGAATATGGGTATAGATTTATAATAAAAATCCTAGCTTTGGTCCAATCTCTTGCAAACCAAGTCTAGAGAATCTTGATTATAAACCTAAATCGCATATCTAGGCCTTCCCATCGATTAGAATCCAATCTCTTGCAAACCCCAATCGATGGAAATCCCTACCTATCCGTAATAAATCGATCCCAACCTAACCTCCTAGCAATTCTAGCAATTTAGAAATTCATTCATCACAAAGCTGAAATTAGATCCATAGGGTTCATCCCCATGCCCTTGAACAACAAATCTACTCAAGCATAGCAATAACGATATGAGAATCAATAAAAATCTTTGCTTGCATACAAAAAGATAGAAAAACAAAGATTCAAATAACAAGAACAAAATACTTAGCTTTGATGAAGTTCTTCAATCCAAATACAAGCTTTTAGATCTAAGAGGGGGCCCAGGGCATGGCCTAACCTCTAAAATAATCCCTAAGAAAACATATGGAAACCCCTTCTAATGACGGCTACAACCCTCTTAAATAGCCCCCAAAAAACCCTAACAAAACTGCCCAAAAACCCTCTGAAACCCACTCCCAAAACTGAATCTGCGCGAAACTTAAATTCTGCGCCAGTCGCGACTCGGCCGAGTGGAATGCTCACTCGGCCGAGTGGAAATTCCTGCAGAATTTCCAGAAAACAGCACTCTGTCAAAAACTGGCAAAACCTGGTCACTCGGCCGAGTGGAAATGTCACTCGGCCGAGTGACACTGACATGCGAATTCCAGCACTGCAGCATCGACTTGCAGAAATTCCCCAGATTTCATCCGACATCCGATTGACGCGTTCTTGGCGGTGTTAGAACTTTCATGAAGTCTATTATCCATAAAAAATATGAGAAAAATACTTTGACCTTTGAAATGATAGCAGATTTTAAAAGAGTAGAAGGCTGTCTGAAAATCTGGGCGCTCGTGTCATCGGCTTCACTCGGCCGAGTGGGATTCTTAACTCGGGTGAGTGGACTTCTCTACTCAGCCGAGTAGGTCTTCTAATGTTCTCCCCAGAATTCCAGAGAGTCGGCTTTGATTTCTTTCAGAAATCCTGACTCACTCGCGCGAGTGGCGATCTCTACTCGGCCGAGTGGATGTAACCACTCGGTCGAGTACATTGTGGCTCAAGATCCCTTCGTATCAGTTGTACTCGGCCAAATGCACTTCTTCACTCGAACGAGTGGGCTGTGTTACTCGGCCGAGTGGCCTGTTTCTGGAGTCAACTCTTCTTCTCCTCGCCTCTTCATCGATTCTATCGATTTCCTTCTTCTTCCACTCATCTTCCAGCGCCGTTAACTCCTCGATAGAGCCATGTGCGATGCTCCGGTACATGTGCAAGTCCTTTAAGCTCATTTTTGCTCCCGATTGCTCTATATTTTCTGAAATCTGACAAAAACAAGAAATAGTGAAAAGTAACGCAATATCGTCGAATACTCGTGGAAATCGCAATATGAACAATCGAAATGGCGTGAAAACATGCAGAAAAAAGGTGTAAAATATGGACCGATCAGCTCTCTCATCATCGTCTCGTACCTACTTTGTTCAGAGACGTGCCTACTCTCAGATCCCTCGGACTCCTACAGTGGGTCCATCACCTCTACCAGGCGATTGGTTTTGACCGATTTCTCGGTGTCCACGCCCCCACATACACCCAAATTGCACTCGAGGCTCTCAGCTCCCTCACTCGCACCTCGGCGGGTGATGGAATCACTTTTCGGTTCATGGATCACGACTGCACTATTACACATGCCATGATCCGTGAGTTCTTTCACTTCCCTGCCATCCCCGAGTCCAGAGCAGCCTTTTCTCCACACTATGATGTGGATACATTTGATGCTCGAGCCTTTTGGGAGCGTATTTCAGGCCTTGATCAGTATCGCCCAAGTCGGGCGAAGGCATCATGCATCATGCATCCATGCCTTCGTTACGCTCAGAGGCACTTAGTCACCACTCTCTTCTGTAGGCCTGAGTCGGGACCATGTCCCAACCAGAGCTTATCCATCTTATGGGTATGACCCGACCTATGTAATTCCACCCGGATGGCTCACTTCGCCCCTTCATGCTATCTGACGCAGCCCACTGGTTGTGTCATCGCCTATTCCAGACTGCCACCACCTACTTTGCCACGGACATCTGTTGCGGTGGATTCTTTACCATTTTTGCTGGGATACTTGATATTCACATCCCAGATGACCTACACACCCTCGTTGGCCCGACAAGTTTGACCCTCGGCGTGCTCAGGAATATGCATATTATCAGACCATACGGGGATCATCACTGGCTATATCTCATAGGCACCCACCACACGCCTCACATGGTGCTCCCCGTTCCTCACCTCACACACATCCCAGCTGTCCAGCTTGACTAGATGATCCCTAGGGTCGACCCACACCCAGCCCACCACGTCCTCGTTCCACCAGGAGCACCTGTCAAGGCAGTCACTGATGACACGGTCCAACGCTCCGCTGTTTACGAGTTACATGACATTGCAGCCCTGGTAGCCGGCCTTCCTGTACCCCCCTCACACCCACCACACTCGGGAGCCGTTTTGACTTCCACCTCTGTATCCACCACTTCCACCGCTTTCGAGTCTTCGGGGACTGTCTCCACCTCTTACCCCATGACTCAGACCTCTGTCTCCATCGTGTCCGTGCAGGATGGCACTGATCTCACATCTACTCATGACCTCACAGATCTTGACTTTCCAGAGCACGACCCTGTCCCTACTCTTCCACCTCTCAGTGGCCTCATAACTTCACTTCCTATCTCTTTAGGTCACCACACTCCCCTCTCTGGCACCACCTTTTCACTATCAACGACCATTTTCACTGAGAACGTTTTGACGTCTGTACACTCTTCTTTGTCGACGACGGCTCTTTCTTCTGCCACCGCTGAGTTACCTTTGAGCTCACCCTCTCCTACCTTCCACGCGAGGCACCGTGCATCAGCTGCACGGGACCGATTCACAAGAGTGGTGACTTACCATCACATCCCTCGCCCTCCACCTGACTCCCGTACTACAGACGGTCGCCTGACAGCGTTAGAGGAGTCGACTTCTCTCCTACGGAGAGATTTCGACAACTTTGCACGCTCGACGGCGACACATCACTCAAGAGTCGAGGCGGACTTGGCCTCCATCATTGACATTCTGAGGACACACGGCCCACCTTCAGTGACCCTTGCTCCTGCCCCTCCACCCAGGCCAGCCACTGTGACCTCCATCGCACCACTTAGTGATGCACTTTCCCAGGCTTCTGCAGAGCCTGTTTCTTCTACTTCTGAGTTGGACGTCACAGTTGACCCCCTTTCTTCCCTTGTACTATATTCAGCTGAGCCTCATACTTCCACCACTGCTCTACCCACACTACCTGGTCCACAGCAGAGGGACCCATCACCACCCCCAGAGGGTGGTGCCTCTGCTTGATGTCATCCTTACCAGTTTCTGCCTCCTTCATTTGTCATTGAGCCCATCTCTCTGTTTGGGGCCATGCACTTATATAGCTTGGGGGAGGCCCCCACATATGCATCATATTTCATTTAGCATTACATCATGTTTTTCTTCATTTTTGTACAGTCTTTTATTTTATTTTTCCACACTCACACTCACCCTATTTAGCATCATCTCCCACCTACTAGCGTTTTCTTAGCAGTGAGGACACTGCTAGGTTTAGCTTGGGGGGTGAGCGCTACCGCTTTATTTTTCACTTTTTCTTTTACATTTTCTTCCATTTTCCAGTTTTTATTTTACTTTTTCACCACTGTACCATGTCTATTTCCTTTTTCTCATTCCGCATCATATTTTCTGCTTTTTACCAAGCATGCATCTCTTCATTTTCTTATTTTCTCCGCTTTTTTCTCTTTTTATGCTAAGGATGGTCCGCATAATGATATCTCTCGTAGCCTTAGTATTTATTCGCGATGCTTGCTATATGTTGACATGCTATTAGGGTAATTTTCAGTTTTACTATCTATATGCGTGCATTTCTTTTGCTGATCTATCTGATTTAATGCTTAAAATGAATTGAAGATCAAATGCATGAATTAGTATCTAGTATGCACTATGTTGGGTAATGCACCTAGGTTCACGCATCACTAGAACACTTGGAGCATCTGTTTTTATCTCATTCACTTCTGTTTGCATGCCTGCTTTCATTGTGCCTATTGCTACATGCCTTTTCAGTATTCGTCTAAAGGAATGAAAATATCCATGCTATTTATGGTTTAGTTAGGGTATTATTTTATCAAACCGTTGTGCACCTCTTATGAGTGAACAGAGAGATATGCTATTTTCCTTCTCCACATACCTATATATTTCTCTACATATCAGTTGGTTACACGCCCACATCTATCTTTACCGCATCTCACTTTCCAACCCCGAAAGGAAAAAGAATAGCTTCTAATTGAAAAGAAAAGAAAAAAAGAGAAAAAAAGAAAAAGAAAAAAAGTGTATATATTCATATGTGAAAAGAAGAAAAGAAAAAGGAAGAAAATGAATAAAAATTGTTTTGTATCTTTTCATTAGAAGCTATCATATATACTGGGAAGAGAAAGAAAAAAATTCCATATCCTATTTTTAGATGTGACGTCTCAAGCTAAGCTTGGGGGATAAACCAACTGATCACATGAGTGAGCATGACATTACAGTGAAGACGGTGCATGACGTGGAGATTTAATAATACTTGAACTTTACGAAATGCTTTAGTTTTTGGAGATTTTTCATGAATCGAAATGAATAACTGAATGGCATGACTTTTCCATTCTCTATTGCATGTTGTGTGATTTCTATATGCTCCTTGTGTATCTGTGATTGAAAAGGGCATTGCCAACTTTTCTATAGTAGACTCTATGGATTGCATGAGATTGATATGAATTGATGGCGTTATTTCAGTAGATCCTTATCTTTTGCATGTATTGCATGCTAGACATATGATCTGTGAAAATAGAAATTGCCAGTAGCATGTATGTTTACGTTTCAGAGAATCGTGATATACTACCTAGGCCTGAGATCTGACCGATCATCCTTAGCATCCTCCATCCACTTCCATTCTCCCTTCTTCTTATTTCTATTTCTTATTTCCTTTTTGTTTTCCTCCCGGCGTACATAGTATTTGTATTCCTCGAGGACGAGTAAGAGGTAAGCTTGGGGGATTTTGATGTGTTCATATTTTCTATCATTTTCATATCATCATTTCATTGCATTCCATGCCATTTTCGCATCCAAATCCCATATTTTACACGATATCGTGTTTCTGACGTTATATTCGAGCTTCGTAGTGTTTTATGAGTTTTCAGGGATTTTAGTGTGATTTGGGACCCCACTTGGGTTTGGACACATCCGACATGCCCGTGAGCTCATTGGTGAAGCCCTACTGGAGATTGCCATGTTTTGAGATCCTCGGGAGGAGTGGAGAAGAGAGAGCAGGAGGAGAGAGCAGCTCAGCAGCATCAGGAGAAGATTTCATAGGCTACTCGGTCGAGCAGTACAGATGCTCGGACCGAGCAGACACAAACGAGAAAAGGAGGCAGATACGGGGATGGTTCGGACTGAGCAGTTCGTCTGCTCGGTCGAGCAACCTTTCACCCCAAAGTTGAAGCAATCCAGTGCATGGCCCAAGCAATTCTTAAGTGGCCGAGTCAGCGCTCTGCTCGGACCGAGTAGAGCTGACTCTGCCCGTGCAGGCAGAGCAAGGATTTTGGAGAATTTCGATTCCCTGTCAAGCTCGGTCGAGCAGTTCAGCTGCTCATTCCGAGCAACGGACCGAGCAATGCACTGCTTGACCGAGCAGCCTACTCGGTCGACAATGCTATGGCCATTTTTGGAAATGTTTTATGACGCGGCTTAGGCACGATCTGGGCAGTGAAAGGCTGGGAGCTGGACTTCGATTGAGGAGGCGATTCATTTGAGATTTTTTGGAATACTTTTTTGGGGAGCGCAGCTTAAGAGATTATTTTTAGTTTTTTAGATTAATTTTTTAATACGTTTTTTGGATCGAAACTTTTGGGATTGTTAATTTGGTTCTCCATTGTTCTTGTGCTTGGGAATCTGGAATTTTCTTCAGATCTATAAATTGCAATTCTTATCTATCTCTCGCTGTAAGTCTTCTATTTCTATTCCATCGATTCGTTATGATGTTTTCGTCTCTAAAAGTTGTGTTTTTATTCGTGAATATTGCCATGTGTGAGTAGATCTTTCTAGGGTTGATAGGTTAGCCCTAAGATCCTAGGGAGAAGATGTAGATCTGAATCTCTACATTGAATTAGGGATTTAGGGAAGTATTTCGGTCGATCCAACTGAATCCCTAGATAACCCGTACTGAGATCATGCCCACGGTCTGTGGAATTGATGTGCTTAAGGGGTATCTCTGGGATTCGAATAGGGAAATCGGTGGAACCAACCATGGCTCGTGACCATGCCTGCCTTGTGCCTTGAGGGGATCCATCGACGAACTATATCGCTACATTAACTGCTACTGCCATTGCGTCAACGAGAGCTACCGAAATACCTCACAATTCTAATCCACGAGAGTGATACGAATTGGGAGATTAATCCCCTAACCTAAATGCAACGTAAAGATTCTATTCCAACGTCGACCCCCGACGATCTTAGTGGTGATCCCTAATGCCCTAGTTCTTTTTATTAGTAAAACAACAACAACACGCCAACCAATTTCTCCAACCTTATAGCTATCTCACTTCGAGATTTAGAAGTAAACTGAGAACCCATATACATTATCACCGTCCCTATGGGATTCGATATCATTTATACTACAACTTGACACCGTCCGCTTGTGGATTGAGCCAAAAATTGAAACGTATGGGCCATACCACGCTTGACGATCGTGACACCGCCAGGTGGAATCTAGGTGTAGGTTTCGGGTGCGTAAGTTTTTGGCGCCGTTGCTAGGGACGACAATAGTGTTTATCTTAGATTATTTTTATTTTGAGAAGTTTGCTGGCACTATAATCATTTCTCATCTTTCCACTATTTTTATTCTTTTATTTATTTCGATGCTACTAATGGTATTTGTATGAGTTTTGTTGGTGCATGAACACTCGTTTCGGGGGATCTACTAGAGAATTATTATTCGATCCCGAGATCGAGATAACAGCGAGGGCCTTGAGGGCCTCAAGTAGAAGTTCATCTCCCTCTGCTCAGATGGCAGACAACCACAATCCTCCTCCTCCTCGCATCGGGTCCATCAGGGACCACATTAAGACGACGTTTGGAAATAACTCCTCTATTCTTAGACCGCAACTGGTGGCGGCGAGCTTCGAGCTGAAAACGGGGCTGATCAATTTGATGCAGCAGGATTCCTTTCACGAGCATCCGCATGAAAACTCCAACCACCATATTGACACCTTCCTGGCGAAGTGTGACACATTCAAGGCCAAGGACGTGAGCGTTGATGATGTGAAGCTGCGGCTTTTCCCATTCACTTTGAGGGATAAAGCCTCGTACTGGCTCCGGGCCCATCCTTTCAACAATTTCACTACCTAGGAGAAGCTGGCACATGACTTCATGTATACATTCTATCCACCCTCGAAGACGGTGCGAATCAGGGGAGCCATCTCGAACTTCAAGTAGTTCCCACAGGAATCACTCTATGAGGCATGGAAGACGTTCAAGGACCTCCAATATCAGTGTCCTCACCACGAGATCCAGCCCTGGGATTTGGTGTAGAGCTTTATAACATGCTCCAGTCCAGCACCAAGATGATCATAGATGATGCGGTGCAAGGCGCGTTGCTTGATAAGTCTCTTGAAGAGGACATAGATTTGTTGGAGCACATGACGGCCAACAATCAACAATGGAGCGAAGAAAGAACTATTGTGACCCGGAATCTTGAGGTCAAAGATGCTAGCCACTTGGATTCTCACTTTGAAATCCTATGCAAACAAGTGGCTAGTATTGAACAACGCCTAGATTCCATCCCGGCATCTTCCAGCACATCGGGTTATCATCCTGCAGAGGAATATGCTGATCAGGGCTATATTCCTAGCGAGGCACAGTATGATGGTGCCGAACTTCAGAATCTATGCAATACGTCCAAGGAGAGGGATGTAATCAATGGCAGCATCCAGCTGCTAGGAATCACCCGGGGTTTTCTTATGGAAACCCAAGTGGAGGGCCGCAACCTCCACAATTTCAGAGACCGCCACCCCCTCCTCAGCAGCAACATGGACAGCAGTAGAATCAGCAGCAGGGCGGATTTTGGCCAACTGGGCCTTACCGACCGCCAGGATATCAATTCAACCGGCCGCCTCAGTAGGGCTATGCGCCAAACCTGCCACGGTCAAATCTGGAGGTCACTTTGGAGACCTTTATGAGTGGTCAAGCCCGTTTCAATCAGGACACCTCGACCCAGTTCAAGAGCATAAATTCTTCACTTGATGAACTGAGGGGTCAAATGTCCCAGCTCTTGAATAACAAGGGGAGATTGCCCTCATAGCCAGAGACAAACCAGAGGGCCCAAGCTAATGCTGTGGTTTCTGTTACCACACGTGGTGGATGGGTGACTGACCCCGTCATGGTCCCGATACTGAACAAGGAGAAAGTTACTGTTGAAGAAGCCGTTGATGACGACAATAGAGAAGAGGCTGCTGAAGAGCTTATAATTATCGAGGAGAAGGCAGATACCCCATCCATCACGCCTCTACAACAGCGCCTCCCGTTGACGCAGATAAGATCAAAGATACCCGACCTCTCCCTCCATACCCACAGAGGCTAGCCCTAACCAAGATGGAGAAGAAATACTCCAAGTTCACGTAGCTGCTGAAGGGAATCCAGCTGAACATTCCGTTCATGTGCGCTAATTTTTGATGGATCTAATCACGGGAAAGAGGAATCCGGAAGAAATTAAGCTTATGGAGGACTCCACCTCTGTCATCAAGAATCATCTCCCCCGGAAGCTACTGGATCCGGGGAGCTTGACCATGTCGTGCTCCATTGGAGGGATGCCCATAAGCCGGGCTTTGATTGATCTGGGAGCTAGCATCAGTTTGATGCCCCTTTCTATTTTCAAGAGGTTGCAGACTGGAAGTGAACTAGAACAGATGAATATGTCCATCCTGCTTGCAGACCACTCGATCACCTACCCGGTGGGTATAGCAAGGGATGTCATTCTTCAGATACCTCCTAGTTTATGTGTTTCTGTAGACTTCGTTATCATGGATATGCACAAGGGAGGGAGCTCCCAACTTATACTCGGCCGCCCCTTCATGGCGACGGCCGATGTCCTGATCGATGTCCGGGAAGGTACTCTTACTCTGAATGTGGTGAACATCGAAGCTGAATTTCGGCTGCATAAGCCGATGAGAGAGTGTGCTCATGAGGAAGGGGCCAGCTATTTGGAGCTTCTTGAAGATGAAGCCATTGAAGATTTCACTTCTGAGGGGGTCATGAAGGACCCCATGAAAACAGGTATCGACAATGACGGCGACCCAACCTACCACAAAGCAATCGCTGCATACATCTGAGTTTTGGATGAAGAACTTCTAAATCATTCTCCAAATCATGAAAACCGGATACCATAGTCGACTCAGGGGAGAGTCATGAAGTAGGCAGATATCAAGTGCCACCAGATTACACCATTGGAAGGAACGACAGGCGACTGCCAAGCGCACCAAACAACCATCGATAAATCTAAGGGAGTCGCGCTCATGACTAAAAACGAGTGCTTATTGGGTGGCAACCCAATTTCTTAGATTTTGGATTTTCTTTTTCAATTTCTTATTTTTATTTCATATTTTAGAGATAAAATTATAAAACTAGAAAATTTTTATGAATCTTACCTTTGTATAGGTTGGACATAAGCGAGGCATGCGAATCGACATTCTAAACGGGAGGAAGTTGGAGGAGAGAACCAAATTTGAAAAGGAAATGAAAGAAAAAGGAGGAAAAAAGAGACACAGCTGACTCACCGAGGAGCTACACTACTTGGTCGAGTAGCGAAGAGACCAGAAAAGGAGCAAATTATCGCTTCCTCTACACGGCCCGAGCAGCCTCCTGCTCGGTCCGAGCAGTCATCTGCTCGACCGAGCAGTCATCTGTTCGATCGGATTGCACAGGCTTTTGGAAAAATGGAGAATTCATCACTCTGCCTACACGGCCCGAGTGGTATTAGCTCGGCCCGAGTAGAAGGTGGCACATCGAGCAGCATGTTCCTCGTTCGAGTAGACAAGGGAGTATCTTCCAACTCAATTTTTTAAAAATTTCTCTGCATAATTGACTCGGTCGAGCAGCTATGCTGCTCAGACCGAGTCGTTTTATCCTATCTCGTGGGTCCCGCCCCAAAAGAGTTGGTTTTTAAACCCAACACGTTTTCATTTTTCACCCTAACTCAAAAATTACCAAACCTAAAAAAAATTTTAACCCTAAAATTTGCCCCCAAGCTCTCCCTCACTCCCTACTCGTTCACCCTTCCCATGTCGCTGTCGTCCTCCACCGTCGTCTGCCGCCTGCACCACCCGCCCCGCCGCCGATCTCCGGTCAGCCCCCTTCTCTCTCTCTCTCTCTCTCTCTCTCTCTCTCTCTCTCTCACTCTCTCTCTCTCTACCCCTCCCTCTCTTTCTCCCCCCGTCCTGCTCTATAGGCGACGGCGCCATCGACGACGCCACCCCCGCCGCCGACGGCGCCGCCCATCCGTCCACCCTAAAACACCCCCACCTCCCTACGTAATTTCCCCCACCCCCTCTCATCCGATCGCCGAAAACCCCCTCCCACTTCCGATCGCCTGTGCCCTAGGGCACTGTTGCCTCCGCTTGGGATACTGATTGAGCACACTAGTGCTCGGTCAGCACTTACCCCCGGGTGGCACAGCTCGGACCGAGCAATAGCACTACTCGGTCGAGCACCTAAAATTCAACATGTCCCCATTTTTAAAGACTTATTCTGACGTTTTGATTGTTTCTATTGCAGGTATTCATATCCTACGTCAGCAGCTACATCCAGGACTAGCTTGGGGGATACTTTGGCACTCGCATCGCTCGCACATTCGGTATACTCTTCCCTTTATATCTTTTTTATACCGTAGCTTCACATTACCATCGATACGATGGTTCGCACGTGAGGCTCCACCACCCCACCCACCCAAGGAAAGAGGCCCACTCCAGGCGCCTCTTCCTTCAGACCCCAGCGTCGTGCACGACTCACCACCACCACCACCACCACCACTACTACCTTCCCATCCACCACAGCTCTTATCCCTACCACATCCACACCCATCACGTTCACCACTACCCATGGCACCTCTGCCCCTGTCCCCACCACAGTACCATCTTCCCCCCATCTTCACCCCCACACCCCTCTCCCACTACGGATGCTCTACCTGCACGTCTCCGGACCTATGGCATCACGTTCCGAGGCGTCGCACACCGAGAGCACTTTGTTAGGCTCTCTCAGCGTCGTCTCGTACCTACTTTGTTCATAGACGTGCCTACTCTTAGATCCCTCGGACTCCTACAGGGGTCCATCACCTCTAACGAGAGATTAGTTTCGACCGATTTCTCAGTGTCCACACCCCCACCTATACCCACAGTGCACTCGAGGCTCTCAGCTCCCTCGCTCGCACCCCGGCGGGTGATGGCATCACTTTTCGGCTCATGGATCATGACTAAACTATTACACATGCCATGATCTGTGAGTTCTTTCACTTCCCTACCATCCCCGAGCCCAGAGCAGCCTTTTCTCAACACTATGATGTGGACACATTTGATGCTCGAGCCTTTTGGGTGCGTATTTCAGGCCTTGATCAGTATCACCGTAGTCGGGCAAAGGCATCGTGCATCGTGCACCCTTGCCTTTATTACGCTCAGAGACACTTAGCCACCACTCTCTTCTGCAGGCATGAGGTCGGGACCATGTCCCTACCAGAGCTTACCCATCTTATGGGTATGACCTGACCTATGAGATTCCACCCGGATGGCTCACTTCGCCACTTCATGCTCTCTGATGCAGCCCACTAGTTGTGTCATCGCCTATTCCAGACTACCACCACCTACTTTGCCACGGACATCTGCTGCCGTGGTTTCTTTACCATTTTTGCCAGGATGCTTGATATTCACATCCCAGATGACCTACACACCCCCGTTGGCCCGACAAGTTTGACCCTCGGTGTGCTCGAGCACATGCATATTATCAGATCATACGGGGATCGTCACTGGTTATATCTCGTAGGCACCCACCACACGCCTCACATGGTGCTCCCCGCTCCTCACCTCACACACATCCCAGCTGTCCAGCTTGACTGGATGATCCCTAGGGTCGACCCACTCCCAGCCCGCCAATTCTTCGAGCTGCCAGGAGCACCCGTCGAGGCAGTAGCCGATGACGTGGTCCCACGCTCCGTTGTTTACGAGTTACACGACATTGCAGCCCTGGTAGCCGGCCTTCCTGTACCCCCCTCACACCCACCATACTCGGGAGCCGTTTAGACTTCCACCTCTGTATCCACCGCTTCCACCGCTTTCAAGTCTTCAGGGACTTTCTCCATCTCTTGCCCCGAGACACAGACCTCTGTCTCCACCGTTTCCGTACCGAAGGGCACTGATCTTACATCTGCTCTTGACCTAACAGATCTTGACTTTCCAGAGCACGACTCTATCCCTACTCTTCCACCTCTCAGTGACCTCATAGCTTCACTTCCTATCTCTTTAGGTCACCACACTCCCCTCTCCGGCACCACCTCTTCACTATCAGCTGCCATTTTCACTGAGAGCGTGTCGGTGTCTGTCCACTCTTCTGTGTCGACGATGGCTCTTTCTTCTGCTGAGTTACCTTCAAGCTCACCCTCTCCTACCTTCCATGCTAGGCACCGTGCATCAGCTGCACGGGACCGATTCACGAGAGTGGTGACTCACCGTCACATCCCCCACCCTCCACCCGACTCCCGTACTACAGACAGTCGCCTGACAGCATTAGAGGAGTCGACTTCTCTCCTACGGAGAGATTTCGACAACTTTGCACGCTCGACGACGACACATCACTCAAGAGTCGAGGCGGACTTGGCCTCCATCATTGACATTCTGAGGACACACGGCCCACCTTCAGTGACCCTTGCTCCTGCCCCTCCACCCAGGCCAGCCACTGTGACCTCCATCGCACCACTTAGTGATGCACTTTCCCAGGCTTCTGCAGAGCATGTTTCTTCTACTTCTGAGTTGGACGTCACAGTTGATCCCCTTTCTGCCCTTGTACTATATTCAGCTGAGCCTCATACTTCCACCACTGCTCTACCCACACTACCTTGTCCACAGCAGAAGGACCCATCACCACCCCCAGAGGGTGGTGCCTCTGCTTGATGTCATCCTTACCAGTTTCTGCCTCCTTCATTTGTCATTGAGCCCATCTCTCTGTTTGGGGCCATGCACTTATATAGCTTGGGGGAGGTCCCCACATATGCATCATATTTCATTTAGCATTACATCATGTTTTTCTTCATTTTTGTACAGTCTTTTATTTTATTTTTCCACACTCACACTCACCCTATTTAGCATCATCTCCCACCTACTAGCGTTTTCTTAGCAGTGAGGACACTGCTAGGTTTAGCTTGGGGGTGAGCGCTACCGCTTTATTTTTCACTTTTTCTTTTACATTTTCTTCCATTTTCCAGTTTTTATTTTACTTTTTCACCACTGTACCATGTCTTTTTCCTTTTTCTCATTCCGCATCATATTTTCTGCTTTTTACCAAGCATGCATCTCTTCATTTTCTTATTTTCTCCGCTTTTTTCTCTTTTTATGCTAAGGATGGTCCGCATAATGATATCTCTCGTAGCCTTAGTAGTTATTCGCGATGCTTGCTATATGTTGACATGCTATTAGGGTAAATTTCAGTTTTACTATCTATATGCATGCTTTTCTTTTGCTAATCTATCTGATTTAATGCTTAAAATGAATTGAAGATCAAATGCCTTAATTAGTATCTAGTATGCACTATGTTGGGTAATGCACCTAGTTTCATGCATCACTAGAACACTTGGAGACTTCTGTTTGCATGCCTGCTTTCATTGTGCCTATCGCTGCATGCCTTTTCAGTATTCTTCAAGAGGAATGAAAATATACATGCTATTTATGAGTTTAGTTAGGGTATTATTTTATCAAACCGTTGTGCACCTCTTATGAGTGAACCGAGAGATATGCTATGTTTCTTCTCCACATACCTATATATTTCTCTACATATCAGTTGGTTACACCCCCACATCTATCTTTATCGCATCTCACTTCCCAACCCCGAAAGGAAAAAGTATAGCTTCTAATTGAAAAGAAAAGAAAAAAAAGAGAAAAAAAGAGAAAGAAAAAAGTGTATATATTCATATGTAAAAAAAGAAAAGAAAAAGAAAGAAAATGAATAAAAATTGTTTTGTATCTTTTCATTAGAAGATATCATATAGACTGGGAAGAGAAAGAAAAAAATTCCATATCCTATTTTTAGATGCGACGCCTCAAGCTAAGCTTGGGGGGAAACCAACTGATAACATGCGTGAGCATGACATTAGAGTGGAGACAGTGCATGACGGGGAGATTTAATAATACTTAAAATTTACGAAATGCTTTAGTTTTTTGGAGATTTTTCATGAATCGAAATGAATAACTGAATGGCATGACATTTTCCATTCTCTATTGCATGTTGTGTGATTTCTATATGCTCCTTGTGTATCTGTGATTGAAAAGGGCATTGCCAACTTTTCTATAGTAGACTCTATGGATTGCATGAGATTGATATGAATTGATGGCGTTATTTTAGTAGATCCCTATCTTTTGCAGGTATTGCATGCTAGACATATGATCTGTGAAAATAGAAATTGCCAGTAGCATGTATGTTTACGTTTCAGAGCATCGTGATATACTACCTAGGCCAGAGATCTGACCGATCATCCTTAGCATCCTCCATCCACTTCCATTCTTCATTCTTCTTATTTCTATTTCTTATTTCCTTTATGTTTTCCTCCCGGCGTACCTATTATTCGTCTTCCTCGAGGACGAGTAAGAGGTAAGCTTCGGGGATTTTGATGTGTTCATATTTTCTATCATTTTCATATCATCATTTCATTGCATTCCATGCCATTTTCGCATTCAAATCCCATATTTTACTACAATATCATGTTTCTGACGTTATATTCGAGTTTCGTAGTGTTTTATGAGTTTTTAGGGATTTTGGAGTGATTTCGAATCCCACTTGGATATGGACACAGCTGACATGTCCGTGAGCTCATTGGTGAAGCCCCACAGGAGTTTGCCATGTTTTGGGATCCTCGGGAGGAGTGGAGGAGAGAGAGCAGGAGGAGAGAGCAGCTCAGCAGCCTCAGGAGAAGATTTTATAGGCTGCTCGGTCGAGCAGTACAGATGCTCGGACCGAGTATACACAAACAAGAAAAGGAGGCAGATATGGGGATGGCTCGGACTGAGCAGTTCGTCTACTCGGTCGAGCAACCTTTCACCCCAAAGTTGAAGCAATCCAGTGCACGGCCCGAGCAATTCTTCAGTGGCCGAGTCAGCGCTCTGCTCAGACCGAGCAGAGCTGACTCGGCCCGTGCAGGCAGAGCGAGGATTTTGGAGAATTTTGATTCCCTGTCATGTTTGGTCGAGCAATTCAGCTGCTCGGTCCGAGCAACGGACCGAGCAACACTCTGCTCGACCGAGCAGCCAACTCGATCGACAATGCCAGGGCCATTTTTGGAAATGTTTTATGATGCGGCTTGGGCACGATCTGGGCAGTGAAAGGCTAAGAGATGGAGTTCAATTGAGGAGGCGATTCATTTGAGATTTTTTGGAATACTTTTTTGGGGAGCGCAGCTTAAGAGATTATTGTTTTGTTTTTTTTAGATTAATTTCTGAATACGTTTTTGGATCGAAACTTTTGTGATTGTTAATTTGGTCCTCCATCGTTCTTGTGCTTGAAAATCTGGAATTTTCTTCGGATCTATAAATTGCAATTCTTATCTATCTCTCACTGTAAGTCTTCTATTTCTATTCCATCGATTTGTTATGATGTTTTCGTCTCTAAAAGTTGTGTTTTATTCGTGAATATTGCCATGTATGAGTAGATCTTCCTAGGGTTGATGAATTAGCCCTAAGATCCTAGGGAGAAGATGTAGATCTGAATCTCTACATTGAATTAAAGATTTAGGGAAGTATTTCGGTCGATCCTACCGAATCCCTAGATAACCCGTACTGAGATCATGCCCACAGTCTGTGGAATTGATGTGCTTAAGGGGTATTCCTGGGATTCGAATAGGAAAATCGGTGGATCTAACCATGGCTCGTGACCATGACCGGCTCGTTCTTTGAGGGGATCCATCGAAGAACTATATCGCTACGTTGACGGTTACCGCCATTGCGTCAACGAGAGCTACCGAAATACCTCACAATTCTAACCCACGAGAGTGGTACGATTTGGGAGATTAATCCCCTAACCCAAATGCAACTCAAAGATTCTATTCCAGTCGACCCCTAACGATCTTAGCGGTGATCCCTAATGCCCTAGTCCTTTTTATTTGTAAAACAACAACAACACCCCCAACCAATTTCTCCAACCCTATAGCTATCTAACTTCGAGATTTAGAAGTAAATTGAGAACCCATATACACTATCACCGTCCCTGTGGGATTCGATATCATTTATACTACAACTTGACACCGTCCGCTTGCGGATTGAGCCAGGAATTGAAACCTAGGTGCCATACCACGCCTGCCGATCGTGACACCGCTAGGTGGAATCTAGGTGTAGGTTTCGGGTGCGTCAGTTAGAAAAAAGTCAAAGTCTAAAGAAATGAAGATAAAGTTGTTAGCTTTCAAATGGGACTAGTTTCAAGTCATTTGAAGGTTTGAGTAAGAAGATACAACTATATTTGTAAAAGTGTTCGAAACTGGAAACAGTCTGTACAGTTTTGAAAGATGGAATTTTTAAAAATGGTATCTATAGAAATTAGGGTTTGGTCCAGTCGAAGAAAAGTTATAGAACTACTAGTTGAATAACATACCAAAATTTGGGCTTAAAATACAAAGATTTGATAGGGTAATTGGTTAAAAACAAATCCACCTCCCCTGAATTGGGCAGAATCTGTCCTGTTTTGTACAAGTTGAAAACAATAGCAAAAATCAAGATAAAATTCTGAAAATTTGTAGAAACCATAAAAACATCATAATAAAGTTATGAGGCACAAAAAGATAACTAACTTATGGAGCTTGCAACAAAATCATACATCTAGCACAACAAATCATGAATTTTAGCCATTAACAAATAACTAGAGGAATGAAACATGCACCCTAATTAAATTGTCTATCCTACTTCTATAGGTGTAGGACTTCTACCTAAACCTCTAGAATGAAGATGATGACCTCCTCTTGCTCAACTCCAAGGAATCCTTCAAGTTTAGGCCTCCAAGGCTCTTATCTTCTTCTTGGCACCACCTCTTGCAAACCCTAGCTCCAAACCCTAGTTCTTCTCCTTCCCTAGCCTCTAGAACTCATCCACACTCTCACACATCAGTTAGACACGAAATTTCTGGTCTAAGGGTCAAATGGAAACGATAAGGATGAGTGGAGAAGTGTTTGGATAAGGATAATGTGTGTAGAAAGCTCTAGGGGTAGATTTGTCATTTCACCTTCTCTACTTGCATTCCCATCCAATGCATGAGGGCCTCATCATCCTTAAACACCCACTAACACATACACAAAGACCTAAATGCCCTCACTTGGCATTTTACACAAAACCTCCCTCCCCTTTGTTTTTTTGCGAATATACCCAAAATTAGGTACAAATGAAAATGTGAGGGGTATTATTGCGAAACTCTCTAACCCCCAATGTCCACCTTGCATAATTATTTCTAGGGTCCCATTTACATCTCAAGATGGTCATAATATCCGTGGGACAACTTTGCATGCATGCATCCCAATGCGCGGGGGTCAATCTTGAGATCCGAGTGCAGGATTTAAAGGACGAGTGTGCCCAAGGCTAACTCCATCTTCTAAATATTCATGGTGAGTCCACTCACCATGTTCATGGTGGTGATTTATGCACGTGTCCATGCACGAAGTGTGCACGTGACTGAGCACAAGTGTGCATGAAAATGACTAGTCGGTCGATCAACATACTCGGCCCGACTAGTTTACACCATTTTCCCATAAACACACCACAACCTTCCGACATGCTTCCCAACACATGTGAGCCTCATTTGTCAGAAAGATCCTCCAAATGGGGCCCACTCTCTAATGATCCTACTCCACTACCTTCAATACGCGATACATGGCCACAATGCGTAACCCTATCCCGTAGACTGGACTACGGAGGGTTACATCCTACCCCCTTAGAATAAATTCCGTTCTCAGAATTACAAAGTCATCAACAAGGAGAGCAGAAACAATCTCTTATATAAAAATATACAAGTCCACAATGATATATTTATATGAGCATATTACATAAACAAATATGATATTTTTCTCGCATCTCGTCCTCACGTTCCCAAGTGGATTCTCTAGGTGACTCCTAGTGCCACATAACTCTTACAAGATCCAGTGTCTTGTTCCGCAATGTCATCTGCCTTCGATCCAGAATCACCACGGGCTGTAGCTCATATGTCATATCTGGACGTACCTCTATATCAGTATGGTCCACAATCCGGTTGGGGTCGCCCACAAATCCACGAAGCTGAGATACATGGAACACGTCATGGATTCCTTCCAAAGCAGGCGGAAGCACTAATATGTAAGCCACCTCACCCACATGAGCTGAAATCTCGAATGGACCAATGTATCTCGGGCTCAACTTCCCTTGAAGCCCAAATCGAATCGTACCTCGTGTAGGTGAAACTTTTAGAAACACATAATCAAAAGGCTAGAATTCTAGTGGTCATCTCTTAGTGTCTGCCAAATGCTTATAGCGTTCCTGAGCAATCCTGAGATTCTCATAAATCGTCTGTACAACATCAACTGCCTCAATAAACATATCTGGTCCCAATAACTCACGATCCCCAATGTCGTCCCAACTAAGGGGTGACCGACACTTACGTCCCTATAAAGCTGCAAATGGAGCCATACCAATACTTGCTTGATAACTGTTGTTGTATGCGAACTCAACCAAATGCAAATGATCCTCCCAGGATCCCTGAAATTCCAACATACATGCCCTCAACATATCTTCCAAAATCTGAATAACACGTTCTGACTGACCGTCAGTCTGAGGGTGATATGCTGTAACGAAAATGAGGTTGGTTCCCAAACTCTTCTGCAGACTCTTCCAGAAATGAGATGTAAATCTCGAGTCTCGATCTGATACAATACAAATGGTAACTCCATGCAATCTCACAACTTCTTCCATATATATCATTGCCAATGATTCTGTTGACTGACCAACACGAAAAGGAATAAAGAGTGCTGACTTCGTCAAGCGATCAACTATCACCCATATCGCATCGTGACCTTTCAGAGTATGTGGTAAGCCAGTAACAAAATCTATGGTCACATGTTGCTATTCCATTCTGGGAAAGGAAGAGGTTGTAATAAACTTGCAGCCCTCTGATGCTCGGCTTTCACTTGCTGACAGATGATACATGAAGCCACACTCTTAGCTACTGCACGTCTCATACCATGCCACCAAAAATATTGGCATAAATCACGATACATCTTGATTCCTCTAGGATGAATAGAATATGGCGAACTATGAGCCTCTTTCAACAGTTCATCCCGTATAGCACCGGCTGGCACACAAACTCGACTACCAAATCTCAAGTAACCATCCTCATGGATACTGAAATCCATCCTAAGACCAGCCTCGACTTGCTCACAGATCAACTGCAACTTTCTATCTTCCAACTGGGCTGCCTTAATTCTATCTACGAGATCTGATCGCACTTGTAAACCCATATCCACTGTATGTCCGCTTGGAAGTACAATTTCTATCTCCATCTGCCTGATCGCCCATCGAAGTTTCGGTTGCATTGTCAACCGCATCACTTTTGGCAAACGACTGAGGGCATCTGAAACAACATTGACTCTTCCAGGGTGATATTGGAGATCAATATCATATTCGGCCATCAACTCCAACCATCTCCTATGTCTCTTGTTAAGCTCATGCTGCGTGAAGACATACTTTAGACTCTTGTGATCCGTATATATCCTCACACGCTCACCTAACAGAAAATGCATCCACAATTTCAGTGCAAAAATCACTGCATCCAACTCTAAATCATGAGTGGGATAATTCTGCTCATGGACTTTCAGTAGCCTCAATGCATACGCTACTACTCGACCATGCTGATGCAGCACACATCCCGATCATTTCCCTGAAGCATCACAAAAAATCTCGAATCTTCCTGACCGATTGGGAATCGTCAACACTGGAGCAGTCGTCAAGCGACACTTCAACTCATCCATCGCCTGTTGACACTTGTCTGACCACACATAAGGCACATCTTTTTTCGTCAGGTTTGTCAGAGGTGCTGCGATCTTTGAAAACTCCTTGATGAATTTTCGATAGGATCCAGCAAATCCCATGAAACTTCTAATTTCAGTGACCGATCGCGGAATAGGCCATTCGACCACCACTGCAATCTTCTCTAGATCCACAGATAACCCTTCTCCTGACACAACATGACCCAGAAAAGCAATCTTCGTCAACCAAAACTGACACTTGCTAAACTTAGCATACAACTGATATTGCCTCAGTGTCTCAAGAACCATTCTCAAGTGTTCCACATGCTCAGCTTCATCTTTCGAATACACCAGTATATCATCGATAAATACAACAACAAACTTATCCAAATAGTCGAAGAATACTTGGTTCATCAACCTCATAAATTGAGCTGGTGCATTTGTAACTCCGAATGGCATCACTAGAAACTCATACTGCCCGGATCGAGTTCTAAATGCAGTCTTAGGGATATCTGATTCTCGAACCTTCACCTGGTGATATCCACTCTACAAATCTAACTTAGAGTACACCCTGGATCCATCCAACTGATCAAAATTATCATCGATTTAAGAAAGTGGGTACTTATCTTTCACAGTTGCTTTATTCAATTTCCTATAATCGATGCACAACCTTCTCAAACCATCCTTCTTATTCACTAATAAGACTGGTGCTCCCCACAGAGACACACTTGGTCGTGTTAACCCACGACCTGATATATCAGTCAGCTGATTCTGAAGCTCATCTAATTTAGGCGGAGCCATACGATACTGAGCCTTCGAAATCAGTTGGGTTCCCGGAATCAAATCAATAGTGAATTCTAATGATCTACCCGGAGGAAGCCCATATATATCATCAGGAAACATGTCTGGAAAATCTCGTACAACCTCAGGAAATTCCACTTCTGTTTCCATGGCCATTACTTGCACTTCCACTAGTGCAGCTCTAAACTTCACCGGCTCACACACGTCTGTCCCAATATGATATACGAACTCAACATGAACTGGAACTCGGAACACTATCCTCCGTAGTCTACAATCTATCTTCGCATAAAACATGATCAACCAATCCATACCAAACACCACTTCATAATTGGTCAACTCTATGATCAAGAAATCTGCATATAGTTCTAGTCCTGCCAATTCTACCGGGCAATTTCTCATACTAGCTGAACTTAGAACAACACCATTTCCGGTATAAACGTTCCAATTAGAAGTAAAAACATCTATGGTTATCTGATTCTTATTTACAAACTCTCTCAATAGGAAACAGTGAGATGCCCCAGTATCAAATAATGCTCTGGCAGGAAAGGATGCAATTTTAACAACACATATCCCAACAAAAAACAAAACTACTAAGCGTCTACCCAATTACACTACAATAAACAATTCACATAAATGACTGAGTAAAATACTCACCAGTAATGACTCCACTGGAGCCCTTTTCTGCTACTGCCGTCAACTGAAAAGTCTGACGCTGCTGAGGAACGGGGGCCTCTCTCCCAGCCATCGGACGCTGCGGTGCCCTCGACGGTCTCCCCTACACGTCCTGTCCTGGCCTCTGCGGTGGTGTTGATAGTGGAAGTCTCTGAGGGGCCGCTGGAAGCTGACGCTACTGTCGCTGCTGCTGCTGACCCGGCCTTGCCACACCATAACCTCCAGAAGACACCTGACGTCCCCTTGGGCACTCTCTCTGAACATGTCCCTGGACACCACAATTAAAACACCTTCTCTATATCCAGGCTCGACAGTCTCTAGCTATGTGCCCTGACTTATCGCAATGGAAACAGGCTGGCTGTCTCGAAGTTGAAGGTGCTGGGGGTGGAGCTCCTGGCCTCTTGAACTGGGTCATCTGAACCGGCCTCGAAACTGCAGTCCTCTGAGCCGTCTGTGATCGATTACCGGCTGTTGGTAACCTTCCCAATCTATGGAGGTGCTCATGCATCCTAGTAGCTGCCAATACTGCCTCCTGGGTAGACAAGACTGATGTTGACATAGCTCCTCTGTACTCTAGATTCAGGCCCTTCATGAATCTCCGTGCTCTATCAGCCTCTTTCCCTACTAACTCAGGGGCATACATACTGAGTTGAAAAAATTCAGCATCATACTGGTCAACAGTCCTCTGACCCTGCTTTAGCTGCTCGAACCTCTGACGCAGCTCATCCTTGGTGGTATCTGGGAGGTATGTCGCCTCAATCAACTTCCTGAACTCTTCCCATGCCAACACTGTCCCCTTGAGGCGTCGCTGCTGGGCCCTCCACCAATCCCTTACTGCAAAGGTGAAGCATCTGCGTGCTGCATCCACCCACTCATCTCGAGGGGCGCCAACAAAGTCATGCAGTCCTCCAAGTGGCTGAGCCACTCATCAACCTCTAAGCCCTCCTCGTCTCCACAGAAGGACTTAGGTGTGAAGTCCTTGAACAATCTGTAGGTGGAAGTGGAATTCGGTGCCGAAGTATGACTTTGCTGGCGCTCTGCTACACGCTCAAAAACTCCGGTCAAGATCTGTATCATGGTAGCTGCGTCAAAAGACGTCGCCACTGACTGTGGACTCTGTCCTGTCGGAGCACCTCACGTGCCTCCGTTGGTGTTACCATTTCCATCATACATCTTGCTTCATGAGAATAAGATACAAATTAGTACCACATACTGATATGTCAGAGCATAAACTGTGTAGTCCTTACGTGTGTCGCAGTGTTAGTAGGCCTGCATGGGCCACCACAAAACCTTCACGCCCCAGCCACCCTAATACACAAGGGAAGATAATATTCTTCTCGATTCCCTGAGACAAAGGGGATGAGCCACGTGACTGGACGCGGACTTAGTCCAAGCGTATAAATAAAAACACTGCAGGTCTCACACTGAAACAACACATTAAATTATAAAGAAGGAAACTCTGACAATCACAGAAGTGCAACATCACATCACAAGTGGTACAGAAAGTTAAGTAGGAGAGTACAAGTAACTACAACAACATAGACTACAAGTGCTAGAGTCCACACATATAACCATATATAGAAGTCTGTTACAAAGTATGAGTACAACACGCCCACTGGCTACAAAAGTAATATGTACAACACCACCCAAAAGGCAACTCAAAAAGTACTACATATCATCTGACACAACTACTATATAGGTACAGCATCAAAAGAGTACATCCTCACGGCACCAGAGGAACGACTGAGAAAAGCCACTACAACCCTGTCAACAGAAGCTGCCACTACTACCAGCTTGTCCTCAATGACACCTGCATACATCCACATTACCGCCTTCCAACAACACCACCGTAGAAGAACACTAACTCTGGTCCTGCAGACCCTGCTCAGACCCTAAACCACGGAAAAGGGTCACGTCAGAGCGTGACCAGCAAAAGAACACTACACACCACAAGAGATCTAACACACAACAATTTATATGGTTATCACATTTGTGTTTGAGTTTGTTAATTTACAAGTGTTATGATGTGTTGGAAAGTTCGAGACCAAGATTCGAGTACGAGAGCTACATCTCGTCCCTAGGTCGGGACGGAGCAACTGAACCCGCCAGCTGGTCGGGGCTCCCCACCCAACTCACGTGGCATGGGCTACCCACTCCATAATAGGACATGAGGCTAACAACACAAAGACAGTGCATGGTCCGTGTAGCAACGGCCACCACTCGGTGAGTAGTCAACGACCACCACCCAAACTAGTCTAGATCACGTACTGTCATCTTTTCTCTACTTTCCCCCATACCCAACACTGATTAGAGGGTCAGCTTGCTCTGTGCAAGTGAACACCCCTAGCATGACATTCTACCCTAGGGTTAGTTGCTCATTCAAAGGGGTTTCATGTTCAACTTTACTACAACACACTTTCATTTGCCATAACCACATCACAACACCACTTGCTTAAACATAAACATAGACCGAGCAACCAAGCCTTGGACGGCCATTATAAAACTTAAAACATACTTTAACATTATTCACAGCAACATTAGAGCTCAATTATCCACTTTACTTTCAGCAATAAGCATGCACTTAACAATAAACACTTTACAATTGGGTACCTTTCAACACAACAGCAACTTGCAGCCACGTTTCAGAGAACTGAAAGATCTTGTTTGCACAAACTAATTCCACAGGGTTAAATATCTATGTGTCTACCTTCCACAAACCAAACTTCAGATCTAAAAACCAAAAATTGGATTTTCATGAATTAAAAGCTGAAGAGGGTTCAGTCTGTTTTTAAACTGCAGATTTGGGCTGTAAAAATGGGTGTTTAAAAAATACTTAGAGGCCGAATTAGAAAAAATTCATAGCTTATGAAATCAAGATAAAGTTGTTAACTTTCAAATGGGACTAGTTTCAAGTCATTTGAAAGTTTGAGTAAGAATATACAGCTATATTTGGCAAAGTGGTCGAAACTGGAAACAGTCTATACAGTTTTGAAAGATGGAATTTTAAAAAATAGTAGCTGTCAAAATTAAGGTTTGATCCGGACAAAGAAAAGTTATAGAATTACTAGATGAATAACATACCAAAATTTGGTCTTAAAATACAAAGAATTGATAGGGTAATTGGTTAAAGACAAATAGGATAGCACGTCACCTGAATTGGGCAGAATCTGTCCTGTTTTGTACAAGTTGAAAACAATAGCAAAAACAAGATAAAATTCTGTAAATTTGTAGAAACTATAAAAACATCATAATAAAGGTATGAGACACAAAAAGATAACTAATTTATGGAGCTTGCAACAAAATCATACATCTAGCACAACGAATCATTAATTTTAGCCATATCTTGAACAAACTTAACAAATAACTAGAGGAATGAAACATGCACCCGAATTAAATTGTCTATCCTACTCCTATAGGTGTAGGACTTCTACCTGAACCTCTATGAAGAAGTTGATGACCTCCCCTTGATCAACTCCAAGGAATCCTTCAAGTTTGTCCCTCCAAGGTACTCTTATCTTCTTCTTGGCACCACCTCTTGCAAACCCTAGCTCCAAACTCTAGTTCTTCTCCTTCCCTAGCCTCTAGAACTCATCCACACTCTCACGCATCAGTTATCCACGACATTTCTGGTCTAAGGGTCAAATGGAAGGAATAAGGATGAGTGGAGAAGTGTTTGGATAAGGATAAGGTGTGTAGAAAGCTCTAGGGGTAGATTTGTCATTTCACCTTCTCTACTTGCATGCCCATCCAATAAATGAGGGCCACATCATCCTTAAACACCCACTAACACATACACAAAGACCCAAAAGCCCTCACTTGGCAGTTTACACAAAACCTCCCTCCATTTTGTTTTTTTGCGAATATACCCAAAATTGGGTACAAATGAAAATGTGAGAGGTATTATTGCGAAACTCTCTAACCCCCAATGGACACTTTGCATAATTATTTCTAGGGTCCCATTTACATCTCAAGATGGTCATAATAGCCATAGGACACCTTTGCATGCATGCATCCCAATGCGCAGGGTCAAACTCGAAATCCGCGTGCACGATTTGAAGGCCGAGTGTGCCTAAGGCTAACTCCATCTTCTAAATATTCATGGTGAGTCCACTCACCATGTTCATGGTGGTGATGTATGCATGTGTCCATGCACGAAGTGTGCACGTGACTGAGCACAAGTATCATGAAAATAACTAGTCGGTCGATCAACATACTCGGCCCGACTAGTTTACACCATTTTTCCATAAACACACCACAACCTTCCGACACGCTTTCCAACACATGTGAGCCTCATTTTTCAGAAAGATCCTCCAAATGGGGCCCACTCTCTAATGATCCTAATCCAATACCTTCAATACGCCGTACATGGCCACAACGCATAACCTTATCCCGTAGACTGGACTACAAAGGGTTACATCGTGGAGTCCTAGTTTTACCACCCGCCTTACTTGGTGAGGTTCTAGTTCCTTATGTCATATCAGGTACCTAGGTTTCCAAAAGTTAAACAACTAAACTCATGACAAACGTTTCTGTCTGTGTTCGTTATTTTGCGGTGCTATTTACTTTTCATTGTACTTGTTGTTACTTGCGTTGTTACCCCTTCCCATTGCACCCCATTGCATTATTATGTTTACTTTTATTTTTGTGATATTATTGTAACCCCTTCCCTTGCACCTGTTTACAGTTCTGTATACTCTTGTTACTGTTATCTTGCCATGTCATGTTCATTGCATATCTTGCACGCAGTTGCATTTTAGGATGTGACGCTTGAGGTGGAGTTGCATTTCCTACTAGGTCACGCGTTGATGTGCCCTACCATTGACTTTTCAGGTATTCAGGTGTTGGAATTGGTAGCAGATGGAGTAGGTGAAGAGCTGGGCTTGTGTAGTTGTAGGATTAGGTGGACAGATGGGAGGAGAGAGAGACCAATGTACTTTTTGGGGTTTCTTTTAGTCTTGGGGGCTGAGGTATAGATGATGTTATATATGGATATTGATGATATATTTATTAAAGGCAGTATTTCTTCTCTTGTCTCAGTGTTTCTTTTGTGTTCTTTGGTTCCTTCATGTTAGATGTTGGTTGTTTGTCTGGGAACACTACAGGTACTACCTCAGCAGAGCGCAGTGCACCTGCTGACTCTTCTGTATTTTCAATTTCTCTATTCGTAACACTCACTGCTCTGGGAGAACATGGGACGGATTCTACTTCCCGGGTATCCTGGGGAGCGTGGCGTTACAGTTGGTGGCTTATTCAGGTCACAGCACTGTGGCTATTTAAGGGTAGTGCGTGTAGGTTCCGAGGGTAGTTTGGTCTTAAGGTGGGTATGAGTTCTGCCTTAAGATAGAGCCCTGATATCAGAAGCTTGAGGTATAGAGACCTGTGGGTATACACTAGAGTGTTGATTGAGTAAGAATGTGTGTACATATCTATTTGTTTACGTATGTGTACCTATACATCTTTAGCTCTATAAGTGCTGAATATGGCTTGTCGAGCATATTGAGATGATATTATCATTTGCATATGACTATGGTATATGTACGAATGATTATATGGCTATGTGAAAGTATTTGAAGTATATGTGTAAATAAATGGTTAACCTATGAGTAGTGTGTAGAATTGAGTTATATACTTGATTGAGGTGCAGGTAGTGTATAGATGTACTGTGTAGCGGCTATATACTGTATGTGATGTATGCACATGTAGAGTGTGCAGATGTATATGTGGACTCTTAAGTACCACCCATGTATATGTGGATATGTCTTATGAGTATTAGTGTCGTGTGTTGATATATGTGATGAGTATATGATACATGTATGGTTGTAAGCTGGTACGCTTACACCTGTGTATGGATGAATATATTTTGTATGGTTATCTATGTGTATTGATATTGATATAGTAGACCTTGTATGATGACACATCTGTGAATGTTGGATGGATACTAGGAGGCATACCTGATTGTATATCTGAGTATAGTGGTGCATGCGCATATATGTTAATATATGGTAATATATGAGTAGTGTGTGTCATAGAACTATATAATTGAATGAGCTCTAGGCAATGTATAGATATGTTGTGACGTCTATATTTGAAGTATGTGGTATATATGTACCTGCTGATTGTGTAGATCCATGTGTGGATCCTTGTGTCCCACCCAAGTATGAGTGGACATGCCCTAGGTGTATTAGAGTTGTGTGTTTGATATATATATATATATATATATATATATATATATATATATATATATATATATATATATATATATATATATATATATAGTAATGCTATTATGAGATGGTGAGCTCAAATCCTTATCGTGAGCTAGCAAAATCGGCAACACCAATTAACGATCGGCACCGATCATATTCAAGAGCATGTCGATAGATCTATACCCTAAAAAAATTAGAGATTATAAACCCCAAAATCCTATGGATCAACCCGTTCCAATTTTGTTACATTTACAGGCAGCTTGTAAACCGTTCATCTTGCAAACACTTGATGGATCTGATAGAAATGTCCAAATGACACAAAAAATTATACATAAAGATCACTTGATAGATAGAAGAAGATGGACGGTTCCGATTGATGATTTGGCAAATAGTTTTGGCTAGTTCGAGATATGAATATCTCATCTCACCATCTCACCATCGCATATTAGCATCTTTCTATATATATATATATATATTATATATCTATCTATTCTATAAAGGATGAAGATTTTGAATGTTTGTCCCAGTAGGACAAGATGACTAGGATAAGGGGGTTATGACTAGGATAAAAACATGCTGACTAGGATGTGCTAAAAATTTGGTGGGAAATAACTTGGAGGGAATGGTTTTTAGGGGGGAATTTTGAATGGGTTGAGAAGTGGGTTTGTTCAAATTTTAGGGGGGGAAACTTTGTATTTTGGGGGGAAGTCATTGGGGGAAAACCAAAGATACACCCATTGATTTTTGTAATTCAGATCCCTCCAAAAAAAATCACGCAGCTCATCCTTAGTAATCAATCGGAGGTCACAAGTATTAAACGATGAGCATCCTTCGTCTAGACATCATGCCTCAGTCTCTGAGCACAGAGCTCAAGTACTTGCCTGAGAAATGATGACGGGCAAAGGCGTCGCCGGAGTGCAACATGGCATTCAAGGATGCACTCGTTTGGGTAGGCGAGATCGGGGCAAACGAGTATGCATATACCGTCGGATCTTCAGTGCCCAGCAAATGAACCCGAGCTCTTGATGTCAACAATGTCGCCACGTTTCTGCAGGTTTGCTCTGATCAGTTCACATTCTCTTCTTCTTTCTGGATCAACTCTCTTATCCCATTGTGATGGTTGACAGGCATTTCTTAACAGAGGAGCCAAGCACGGTTGCTTACCGCTGACGATGATACTGACGCCGCCCCGACTAACGGGTTGCTCTGCTAGGGTCAACAACGACAGCAACGCTCACAACTTGCTCCTCCAAGCAAAAATGCGAGAGCTGAGGAGGCGGAACCCAACTGCCTTCATCTTCGACGACCCACGGGTTTGCCGAGTCGTTCAAGGCTAGCTGCATATGTGCGGATTGCCCACCGTACAAAAATGACTCAAGGACCTCAAGACCCGTCGACGACTGCTCCGAAGTCGTCCTCCTCAAGTTCCTCTGCGCCTGCGACATCAAGGAGCAGATCAGCGATAGCAAAGGGGAGATGATGTATTTCCTGACGCTGGCCGAGTCCGAGTCACCGGTAGAAGTGTCGAAGAGGGAGGCACTGGTCGTAGCCATCCCCGTGTATGGATTTGTATCTTCGTTTGCTGCTTGGGGTAAGTAATTCATGGTGGCATGTAATACCCTTAAGGTGTTTGAACAAATGACTGAGCGAACTCACAGGTTAAGCCGGATGTCGTGGCATGTAATACGATCATCGACGGGCTGTGCAAGGCTGGGATACTCGAGGATGGGCTGAGGATTTTTGAAAGATGAGGGAAGAATACGGGTGCATGCCTAATGTGGTGATGTTTAACTATTTGATGGATGGGTTTTGCAAGAGGGAGCTCGTGGGACGGATTGAGCAAGAAGGGGTTTCGCTGAATGTGGTGACGCTGAACATGCTGGTGTTGTGAATGTGTAAAGGTGGACGGGTTGGTAATGCACTTGATTTCTTTCGTCAGAAGCATGTTTCTTGGGTTGGGGTTAGAGGCAATATGGCTACCTATGGTAATCTTATTGGTGGCTTTCTTCATGCAGACAATGTGGGGGAAGGTGATGGAGTTACATGATCAGAGAAACCCATTTAGAAACTTCTTATAATGTTATGTACGCAAATGTTAAAGCCAAAATTTTAGATATTGCAAGATGTTACGAAGGGGATTGTTGTCACCTTGAAGCTGATTTATTATCAAAAATTTGTTGACAAGTTAAAGTATGTTACACAGCAAAATGCCTAGCTAAACATGCTGTAATGTGGTTATGTGTACTTGGTTAGAATGATTTCTGAATTTATTGATTGCTTTCTGAAATATCTATTAACTTAAACAACATATGTTGCATGCTGGGAAAAGTTCACCCGATGGTTTATTGGGTGACCTTCGTGCTGGAACCTCCTATGGATGGATAAGATTCATGGTGTTGATGAAGCTCATGATGATGATGATGATTCATGGTGTTTTTCTTCGTTTGCCCCTTTTATGCTTAAGAGTTTCATTTTAGGGTTGAAGAAGCATTTTGATAGTACCCAAGATTTGTTGCTATTAATTTGATGAGTAGGGAAATATGGTTGTATTCCCATAATTTTTATTGCATATTCTCACTTATTTAGAAAAAATAAAAGTAAGAAGAGATGGAAATCTGGACTTAAAAGGGGTTTTTTGGGGATTGATAGCAGGTGTTTTAAACTGAGCAACATGTAATTTTACCTATTGTTATCATTTTGAGAGAAATATTTGGTTAGATATATACATCATCATTGTTTTTTTAAAAACAGAGATCTCTTTTTGTTTCTATTGTCTGTAATTTTGGTAAAATATATATTCTATCCAAGGACAATTCCAAAGAATCCAGGCATTGCATAATGTTATTGCATAATGTTATGCATTATTATATGTTTAAAACCCCAAATTTACCATTTGATGTGGTTTCATCTATTCCATTTGTTCTCCCGAAGGCGCTCGAAGAAATTTTTTCTTTTAAATTGTGCACTCACTCCAAATTGCCCTGTCGCCAAATTTTTGTTCTTTTAAACTGTGAAGTGGAATATTATATGTCCCAAAAATTTGGCGGTGAAATAATTTTTGGGGAGACAAAGATTTTAAATGCACCGTGCACTGGCGCTAAATTTTTTTTTTAAATTGTGAAGTGGAATATCATGTCCCAAAATTTTGGCTGTGGAAATAATTTTTGGAGAAACAGTGATTTTAAATGAACCATGTCCGAGGGCACGGGTTATGACAGACGGCTTAAAAATTTGACAGACGCACATGCCTTTGCCGGAGGTGGTGGAGTCCGTGTCGTCGCCGGCGAGAAAGGCAACGAAAGAGTAGGTAGTGGGGAAAGCCTCATTGAGCTGATTAGGAGGCGATCTGCCAATCTAACGATGCCTTTGATTTAATTGGGTTAGCGAGTTAACGGGTACGATACCTGAATTTGAATGACATCTATTATACAATTGACGACCTTTTTGAATCTTTGTCCTCCATGTCACCCAAAATATGTCTAGGACAAAAACCGATGACTGTGCTTGATGACTAGGATGTGGCCTTCTTTATTTTTTACAAACCAAAGAACAAAATCAAATAACAAATAACCTCACATTAATTATTACCATGTTCAAAAATAAAAAATTACCCAAATAACAAATTTCCCAAATCCCCACGTTCTCAAATAATAGTTTTTCCCACGTTAATTACAAACCCCACGTTCTCCATGTTCTCCATGTTCCAAATAACCAAATAACAAATTCCTCAGTTCTCCATGTGGGGTAAAACCAAATAACAAATAACAACTTCACCAAATACCAAATTCCACACGTTCAACAAATAAATTAACAAGTGAAATTTTGGATAATAAAACTAAGTTTTTGGTTCACCTAAAATTTTTGGAAATTGAAAATTTAGCAGGGAGAACCATAAAATTTTGGAGATGTACTAAATTTGTTGAGGAACTAAGATTTTTGTGAGAAATTAAATTCCGTGGATGAGCTAAATTTTCGGGGAACTAAGCTTTTGACATGGGAATATCTTAAATGAACCGTGCCCTATGGGCACGGGTCATGACTAGTATATATATATATATGGAAGATGTATATGGTTGCATGTCTGGTCATAAGCGGATGCGCTTACCCGTGAGTGGATGGATATACCATCATATAGATACCTGTGTATTTTGATATGTGTGTATAATGTGACGACACATATGTGTATGTAAATACGTATGTATGTATGTATGATGTATGCTTATGTGTTTATCGGTAGATCTACCATATTTATCATCGTGTAGATCTCTGTGATATACATGTATTGCAGATGCCGCTAAGTTTATTTCCATAGCTGCTATTCTAGATAGGTGTATGAGTATGGGTCGGTATGTTGATATTGTGCAGTGTATGTGATTATAGAGTGTGGACCTATAGCCGTATGTATAGTAAGGCTATGTAGTATGTATAACCTAGCGTGTGCTATAGGTATATTATGTGTGTGAGCATCTACGCACTACTCAGGTATGAGTTGGCTCGCGAGAGTAAGCGTAGTGGTTATGTTTGCCTATGGTGATCTATATGTGTAGGTAGTGATCTACGTGCCATACATATGATTAGATGTATAGTAGCGAGCATGTACGGGTGTACATGTTTGTGGGTACATATGATGTTGTATGGGTATATGTGTGTAATGATATGGGTGTATATTTGAAGGTATTGGTTATGCTTGTTTTTAGTATGTTATGTCATGACGTCAGTTGTGACATGTCTGTGTTTCATGCTATGTTTCATGTCATAACATTGGTTATGGCATGTGAATGCTTCATGTTATAGTTCATGTCATAGCATTTGTAAAGACATGTTTACGTTTCTTACAGAACATGTGTGTTGACATGATTTGTGTATGCCATATTGTGTAACATGATTGTATGATAGCATGTATGGACGTGAGCCCATGCAAGAGCAGACATGTGCTGAATTATATGTATCTGTGTGCATAGTATCTGTATAATTGCCAAATGTTTGATGGAGTACGATGATAAAGATAATGTATTATACAGTGTATTATGATACCTGACTGTAAGTAGTGATATATGTGTATAAGTTGGCTATACCCTGGGGGGTCATATAGGTCGTATGATCCAGTCTCAGTATGATGTGCATAGTCAGTGTTCTGTTAGCCGTGTATATGAAGTATCATGTTATGTATACGTCTATGTATGTTTAGTGCAAGTGCCTATGTTTTTTGTAAACATATATGAGAGGGATGTATGATATTGCATAAATATCAGGTGAATGTGTGATGGTATGAGTATAAGAATGGATATGAGCCTGTGTACATGATTGAAGTATCTGTGTAAGTATTCGCATATGAGTGTGTGTTGCCTATATATATGTTTGAGGGTAGATTGACCATGTATATCTCTATTCACCCTTAGATATGTCCTGAGTTGGAAAGTTCGAGGACGGACTTTATTCTTAAGGTGGATAGAATGTAATGACCTAAGTACCATATACAGTAGAGGTGTATATTTTTGTGTGAAATGTAGTGTGTGTATATTTGTATACCTGTAATGTGTTTAGTAATTGTACAACTTGGTCGTTCTTTGTCTCACTATTGATTGTACTAGTGTGTATCTTTGTAATGTATATGAGTTGTAATCATTGCAAAGTAATGAGGTGTAGTGATATGTCTTGTGTATTAGTGTTAGTTACTAATAATGGAATATATGTGTAATGTGTATTTTAAGAGGTAGTACATATATGTGTACTAGTGTAATATTAACAGATGACCCCTTATATTTATATAGCATCCTTTATGTATTTGTGCATGTGTGTGTGTTTAGTAAAGGGTGTGTGTAGAGTAGTGGTTATTTAGTAATTAGTGATAGTGTGTGTAAGGAAGAGGTGTGTGCATGGAGAAAGATGCCTTTCTTGCATGAAAAGAATGGATTAGAGAAAAAGAAAAAAAGTAAAGGAAAGAGAAGAAAAGGACTAAGGAGGAAGAGTGCAGAAGTGTAGAGAAAACTCCTCCCTTTATTACTCTTAATTTTCATTTCTATCTCTCATTTTTCTTCATTTTCTCCCTCCACTTCCCAAATTCGTGCTCCCTTCTCCACCCTCTCTTTAGCTCTCATTTTGCATGCAAAAATACTCCTTTTCCCACCCTTTAGAACTCAAATCCATAGTCCTAGCAAATGGAGTCTTTTGGAGTTTTAAGGAGAGAGTTTCATGTGCAATTTTGGGTGTTTTTGAAGGAAGTTTGATGGAGGTTTTCTTGGAGCAAGATGGGATCTTTGGATGGGAAAATGAAAGCTACGAGAGGTAGGATTCCATCTCCACCTAGTGTCCTTGCATGTCATGCTTGATTAATTAACTTAATCCATGTTTAATGATGTGTGGTTGCTTCTTTGGTGTTGCTATAAATTGGGACAGAATGTCATGCTCATCGTTTAGTTTACATCACTTAATCTAGTACTGCTAAGAGTCTGAAAATTTTATGGCTAACAGATTGAACTTTTATCTCTAACTTTCATGCTGAGCAATTTTGTTTATTCGGATTGGAATTAGTGGTAAAAAGTATCTCTTTGCAATATGTCTGATTTTTATCTAGTCTGGACACAGTTTGGCAAAACAGAGATCAGTCACTGCACACTCCATAAAAATTGATGTTCTTGGTCTCGTTGAAAATATAACAACCTTTTCTACAACTTGCACCTAGGCAATATTTTCGAGATTCTAACTACAACATGACTTAAATTAGCAATCTTTACAGCTCTTAGAATATCTCTTAAAACAGTTTCGATAGGACTCACCAAACAATTCACCATAAATCACCTAGTTCACATCTCTACATGAAATTTTATATGTGAATTCAGCACTACCATATCTACAACTTCCAATGGGAGAAAAAATTATGTTTAGTTTAAAAGTTTGGAGAGAACTACCTCTAAAACTGACTGTTCTGCTGTTTCCAGAAAACCAGAGTTGCAAATGTGTGGGAGTCAGCTATTATTATGGATTTCTATGTCTTCCTCCTCCCAAATTATGAATTACTCATGTTTAAGCTTATGTTTATGGCCTTGCTTATCTCATGCTTGCTAATATTACTTCTCTTTATTCATGTTCATATGGTATTATGAACTTGCATTGGTTGCTTTAATGTTGAGGTTGTACTTGATTTTAAAGTTGTCGTTGGCCTTGAATTGGAACATTGATGAGGAAGCATATGTTGGGATGTGAAAGAAAATGTTGTGGTGGATACATTATGGAAGTTGTTATGGTGGTTGGGATGTTGTTACTTGTGTTGTTCTTGAGGTTATTATAGTTGTCGTTTCATGATATGTGCGAGTGTTTCTTTATTTCAAATGCTCAGTCCTTCACAAAGGAGGGTGCCACGGGGTTGGGAAAACTAAATTATTGGGTAGGTATAAGGGATGGAATTGAGTTGTGTTAGTTGTGTTTGGATGGGGGGGTGTTCACCGGAGGCCTTTGATTGAAGCTCTGAAATTAGGCTTGGGGAGCTGGAGCTTGGAGTTCCTGAGGCTGCTGAGGGTATGGTGGGGGAGCTTGCAATCCCGGAGTCCGGTATGAGAAGTTGGGGTGGTTCCTCCACCCTTGATTGTATGTGCCAGAGTATGGGTTGCTTGGTGGCCTCGGATTGTTCCCAAATAAAGCGTTCGCTTGTTTTATCGTCATATTCAAGGGCACCGCTATAGGTGATGAACATTCAGTGCCTTGGTGTCCCTGCACACCACAAACCTCGCAAACTGCTGTCGTAGGCAGTTTAGCGGCACCAGGTGCAACAAGGGAAAGTTGTTTAGTTAGGGCGTCAAATTTAGCAGAAAGTAATGATACCTCGTCGATGTCATATTACCTCCCCTAGTGGAGGCGCTCCTCTCGTTGCTCCAGGAGTCATTGTTCTCGGTCATTGCTTCAAACAATCTCTTTGCTTTGGTCGGAGTCTTGCTCATTATGGCGCCATTAGCGACGACATCTATAGACATCCTCATCGGTGGCGTTAGCCTGTTGTAGAAGGCCTGAATAAGTAGCCAATCCGGCACGCCGTGGTGGGGGCAGACTCTTTGTAGATCCTTAAATCTCTCACATGTTTCATACAAGGACTCTCGCTTTGACTGCTTGAAGTTGGTGATCTTGTTGCGCAGCTTGGCAGTCGTACTTGGAGGAAAGCACATTGTCAGAAAAGCAAGAGATTGACTGTCCCATGTAGTGAATGTATTGGGACTGTGACTCCTGAGGCAATCCTTAGCCTTATCCCTAAGTGAAAAAGGGAAAATTCTTAGCCTGATGGCATCATTGGTGACGCCATTAATCTTCAACATGTCCATCTTTTCCATGAAAGTGTTCAGATGGTCATTAGTGTTCTCCATAGGGTTCCCTGAGAATTGGTCCATTTGCACGAAATCAACCAAAGATGGTTTGAGTTCGAAATTATTCGGCTCCACCGTCGGCCTTTGAACGCTAGAGGTCGACCTATTGTAAGGCATTGAGTAATTAAGGAGCGACCTAGCTTGCGGCGGCGGCGGCGACAGCGATGGTGGTGGACCATTCTCGGGGTTGAGTATCTCGTCCATTGTCTCGAGGGCTTCTCTCCTCCTCCTCTCGATGTTAAGCCTTCTCACGGTAGCTTCAATCTCTGGGTCTAGTAGACGCAAATCCGCTATGCCTTGAGATCTCCTGTGCAAGCAAAAAGTCTATACCAAAAGGAAACGTCAAAAGCACTAATGGGCAATGAAAGAGAAAAATATAAGCAAAATAAAAAAAAGAAAAGAAAAGTGTAGTCTCCCTATAAAGACTAAAAACCAATATTAAATCGTGCCTCCCCAGTAATGGCACCATAAAGGTGATCGCGGCCCCCCGAGTGGGGATCAAGCGATGCTAATAAAAACCGTAGCACACAGATTATTTGTAGTCGCTTACGGGTCGAACATGAGGAGGTAGTCAATGTGTATTGGTTCATATGGGTCTTCGGACGAGAGCTACGTGATAGTCACGGTTAATTGTTGGTGAATGGTAGAAAGATTTAAATAAGGGGGCAAAAGCTCTAGGGTATGGGGAATCCCTGCCATTTGACTAGCGTTAGGGTCGAATTAATAATTGACAGGTTGACGGGTTCATTGGGACTCGAGAGAGGTCGTGTGACCTGAGATCATTCACCTATCCCCTACTGTCGTGATGCATAATAGGTTATTCCCTTATGTCATGTCCTACGCCCCGCTGTCACGATGCAATGATAGGCCAACCCAACCTACACTGATGTCAGTGGTTCTCCGATGCATTGGTGTACGTCGGGTGCATTACGCTCGACGAATATCCCCAATCTAGCTCCTGCCCACAGTGGCGTTCGGGGGATTAGACCTACATTGGGGAGCTCAAATCGATGCCGGTTGGCGTATAAGTCACATCGATAGTATGGATCGTCGTAGGGATCAAATCCTCGGGTTAGTCCTGACTTTTGATCGACGGCTGATCCGATCACCCCGAAGGGAGGGGGTCAAATCTACGGCGATAATAATTGCCACATTGTATCTCTAATCTTAACTACCCCAACAACCCAATCAGTTATTTGGTTCAACCCATAGCCCCAATCCATTGGGGTTCATCCCATTGCCCTAGATGAAAACTACACACTACCCATTAGAATAGAGGGGGATTCTAGAAATGGGTAAGCTTCCAAAGCCATGGATTCAATCAACAACAACAATAGATGATGAAATAATCACAGCAATAACAAAAATGGAAAATCTCGATTAAATAAAGAAAGAGTATTACATTATTTAACGTTTAGAACAATAAAAACGACAGAATAAAAGAGTTAGGAATCTTACAAAACAGCCCAAAACCGTAGGAAAACTAGAAAAACTCATGAAAATGATATACTCCTCGCAGGGACATGAGGGAGCACTTATATACGCGCGCCCAAAAAACAGAAATACCCCTAGATTCGCCATAAAAGTCATAGGAAAGGGGGTTGACACGACTGCGTCAAGAAACGATACAGTTACATCATTTCCAAAAGTAATGGGGATTGGGGGAGCTAGGCCATGTGGTCGCGTCAAAGGAGACACTGCCGCATAGAAGAAGGTCACGCAATCGCGTCGTCTGTTAATGCTGCTGCATGGTTTTGCTGTGGAAGCTGCAAGTTCACGCCCGCGTCACCCACGTTAACATGGGCTGTGAAACTCTCTGGTCTTCATTCTTCTTCTTTACTCCAACAAATCTTCTGACGCGGCCGCTTGATTGGAATTAACGCGGTCGCGTTAAAGTTCCTTCTTTGGCAGATTGACGCGGCTGCGTGGATATAATGACGCGGCCGCGTGGATCTTTATTCTTCATAAAATGCCCCCCCTTGCGTAATCGACTCCCTGGCCTCGCTCCTTTTGCCTCTTTGCGCTTAGATCTCGCTATATGATCCCAAATTGGTATACATTTCATGTACAATATGTGAGGGACCACAAACCAAAAGAAGAGAGAAAAATGGGGGAAAATGGGGATGAATAGAGAATGAAATGGCGTAAAACATGCATGAAAAAGGGTGTAAAACTATATACAATAAACACTCATCAGTACACCAACAATATACTTAGAACACCATCCATTCAAATTGCAGCATTCAAATACATCATATTCATGTACAAATATACAAAGCCACAACTCAAGTCCAACTCCAAAAATGACATCCACCATTACATCTCCCACTTTACACTACCCAATGCTCCAACTCTAACATACACTTAATATGTGTGAATATGCTCCAACTTTGACAACACATTCAAATATCACACATACATATTAGGGTATATACAGTAGAAAACACTGTACATCACAACCTAGGGCATTATAGTGGGAGAACGAGGTGATTTTGTTGCTCATCTTCATAGTTTTACTTGGAGGAAAGAACATGGTGAGAAAAGCACAAGACAAATCATCCCAAGATGTAAAGGTGTCAGGATCATGGCTTCTAAGCCACTCCTTTGTCATGTCCTTCAAAGAAAAAGGGAAGAGTCTTAGCCTAATGGCGTCGTTCGTAACTCAATTCATCTTAAGAGTGTCAAGTTTCTCTAGGATAATATTGAGATGTTCAGTAGGATTCTCCATGGGATATCCTCCAAACTGATCTTGTGGTATGAAGCTAATCAATGACAGCTTGAGCTCGAAATTTTTGGCCTCCACTGGTGGCCTAGTGGCACTCGACGTTAACCCATTGAATGGCATAGAAAAGTCCAGAAGGGACTTGGTAGGAGGTGGAGTGGTGGGAGGAGTGGGAACTTCTTCCGCCATCTCTTCCTGTGCTAACCTTCATCTTCTCTCAGTGTTGAATCGGCATGTTGTAGCTTCGATCTCAGGATCTAAGGGTAGCAAATACTCCACACCATGTGATCTCATGTGCATGCACAAAGGGCAAAACTAAAAGAAGGCGTCAATAGCACAAAAATAATAGCAAAAAGAAGCAAAAGAAAAAATGAAATGCATAGTCTAGCAACAAAGAATAAAACCAATATCAAGCCTTCCTCACTGGCAACGGTTCCAGAAAATTTTTTGTGTCCTCGATATTTGTACCGCAAGCGTACAGTGTAGCTATAGCACTTTATGGGTCGTCCACTGTGAGGTAGTTGTTGAGTACTGTTTTTTCCAAAGTTTATTAGTTGCACGATCGATAGTGTGGCTAAGAAATGTGAATGCTCAGGAAAGATATCAATATGGAAAAGCTCTAGTACCGAGGTGATAGGCTCATATTTTACACTTTATTTCTGCACTTTTGCATGCCATTTCAATTGCTAATATCGCGATTTTAGCGATTATACGATGATTTCACGATACATTTCACTATTTCTCTATTTCGTCTAATTTCAGGAGATATGGAGCACTCAGGAGCAATTTGGAGCCAAGAGCACTTACACGCGTGCCGAAGCATCACCCACGATGATATTGGAGAGCTAATGTCACTGTAGGATGAGCAGTAGAAGAAGAAAATCAAACAAATCGACGAGGAAGCGAAGAGAAGAAGAAAAGAGTACTGAAACAGGCTACTCGACCGAGTGATGCAGCTCACTCGACCAAGAGACGCAGCTCACTCGACCGAGTGAAGTAGTTCACTCGACCGAGTGAAGTTGATACGACGACTCAAGCCTGAAGATGAGCTGAAATGTACTCAGTCGAGTGGAAATTTCCACTCGACCGAGTGAGGATTCCATTTGACCGAGTGGAGCAAAATTTTGTGAAGGAAATCTTCGACACTCCTCTGTTTTTTGGACGATCTGCAGAAGACTCCACTCGACCAAGCAGAAACTCTACTCGACCGAGGGAGAAGACTACTCAGCCAAGTGGTCTGAGGAGCCCAGGATATTCTTATTCCGAAGCGGATTCCTCACTCTACCGAGTGATATGTTCACTCGATCGAGTAGCGCCGCCGACCCAGTCTTGAAAACTAGGGTTTGCAGCAGTCGGGGGGCAGAATTGTCAGGTTTTTTTGGTTATTTCGGGCATGTATAAATACCCAATTTTATCTCTAGCCCAGGGAGAGACTTCATACTTTTATTTTTCTAAGTTTTAATTTTAGTTTAGAGATTTCTTTTGACGAGCGATTGAAGACTTAGATCTTTCTTTTATTGTTGAAGCTTGTAATCGACATTGGTATCTCTAATACCGTGCAAGTTTATATTTTTATGATATATCTCTTCTTAGATCTGAGTTTTACAATGAATTCTCTTGTTAATATTATTTCTCTTGTGATTTTCATATTGATTTGTGAGTAATTCCCTTGCTCTAGGGCAAAGGGATGAACCCTATGGATCTAAAGTAAGATTTGTGATAATTGTTGAATTTCAATTTTGCTAGAATTGCTAAAGGTTAGATTGTGATTGGATTACTATGGATAGCTAGGGATTTCCATTGGATCTTGAGAGCTCGAGCGAGGATCTTGTTCTATGGGAAGCCCTAGATATTCGATGTAGATCTATAATCGAGATTCACTAGATTTGGTGCGAGAGAGAGACCAAAGCTAGCATCTTTAATATATTTCTATACTTATATTAGTTTGCACGACGGTGAAACGAATACGAAACATCCCGATCTAGATCCGAATTTAAGTTGTGAGAGAGAGAGCTTGAGTTGGGATTGGATGTAATTGTCGATCTTAATTCTAGTATTTTTGAACTAAGCTTGCGCTAGAGCAAAGTACTAGTTTAGATTGCTATAGACTTGTGTAGCAAAAGAGCATGCGTTGGTTCTCTATTTAGTTACGTCAAATTCACCTTAAACCCAAATCTAGTAATATTGAGACTCATAATTTTCATTGATTGCTTGAGATCTATAGTGGAGATTCCCAAGCCCTAGACATCTTTATATATTAAATTTACATCGATACTGGAACAATTGTGACATCAACTCTTTCAAAGCTAATTTTCCACTAATAGCTTAGTAAATCATATAGATTACCGTTATTAGTTTCTCCCAGTGATCGATACCTGCTTACCACTAAACTGTGTGCTTGCGGTAAAACTACATTGTTTTCGGAGTTGTATTTCGAGACGACCAAGTTTTTGACGCCGTTGTCGGGGAGGCTGCGGTTTTCTACATCTTTACTTAGCTATTTCTTTTTTCATTTTCTTTATTTCCTCTATTGTGCTAACAATATTCTCTTTTTCTGTGCATGTACACACGATCGATGGCGACTGAGGATGATATATTATTTGATCCCGAGATCGAGCGCACGACAAGGAGATTAAGAGCGAAAAAGAGACAAATTCTAGAGGAAGTCAAATGGCGGGGGAGAATGTTCACCAAAGTCCCATTAGGTATATTTCCATCCGAGATATGCTTACTTCAAACAACTCGGCTGCTACATCTTCCATACTCATGTCGAAGTTGTCGCCAGATAAGAATTTCGAGCTGAAAACGGGGCTTGTTGTGTTGATGCAACAAGAACCCTTCCATGGGAATGCGCATGAAAATATGCATTGCCATCTCCAGATGTTCTTGGAGAAGTGCGCCACTTTTCATATCCCCAATGTACCGAAAGATGCCATCCATCTGCGCCTTTTCCCCTTCACTCTCCGAGATAAAGCTCAATATTGGTTAAGGACTTAAGCACATGGCACCTTCACTACTTGGGACGAGCTGGCAAGTGCATTCGTCAACAAGTTCTATCAGCCGTCGAAGTTAGTGAAGATAAGAAATTCCATAATGTCTTTTAAGCAAGGGCCCAAAGAATCTTTATACATGGCGTGGGAGTGATTCAAAGATCTACAAGACCAATTCCCCCCACCATCGCATCGTTGATTGGGAGCTCGTGCACATTTTTTACAATGGCTTGAGGGAGAATACAAAGATGATCATCGACGCCACCACCAATGGAGCTATATTGTCAAAGACACCAGAGGATGATACTGTGCTATTAGAGGAGATGGCCTCTAAAAATCAGTATTGGGCTAATGAGCAGGGCCAAACGTCATCATCTGTGAAGCCGACGAGCATCTACGAAGCAAAGACAGTGGCGGAGTTAGCGACGAAGTTTGACTATCTATCTAGAGTGGTAGATAGACTTGAGAAGAAGATATGCAAGCCTCGTATTGCACCTGACACATCTACATCTAATGATTAGTAAGGCCAAGTTATGTACATTAGCGTCGAGGCTAGTGAGGAAGTTATGGAGCAAGTTTAGTATGTTTAAGGCGGAGCTAATAATGGATCTTGGGTGAATCCGGCTTGGAAAAGTCACCCCGGTTTTTTATATGCTAACAATAGTGGAGCCTTAACCCCTCAACAACAACAACAACAACAACAAGCCCGACTGCCACCTCAACAACAACCATACCAACAGAGGCCGCCGCAACAACAACAATTCCAGCAGAGGCAACAGCCGGGGCCTTATAGACCCCCGGATTCAGTCAATGATGGATGCCCCAAAATCCATCGCCGGCACCACAGAGGTCAGAGCATGAGACTAGAGTTGAAGAATTTATGGCCTAGAAAAAGAAGATCAATACCAAATTGACGGCAGGCCAAGATACTCTCAACACAATCATGGCGCAATTGGCAGAATAGATTACCTCGCTTAATAAGGCTCAACATCAATTGACGGCTCAACCGGAGCCAAATCATAGGAGCAACACCGGCCACGTCAATGCAGAGGTGGCAGCTACTACTAGAGGCCAGAAGGACACCGCTTCCGTCATGGTCCAAACTAGAAGCTCAAGGGATGAAGCCCCGTTGAGAAAGAGGGAAGTAATGAAGAGAAGGAGCCCACGACGACAATAAACAATGAAGAAAAATATGAAATTGATGATCCTAAAAAGGAGCGAACATATATGCCACCGATACCATTTCCTCAACGGTTGGCAAAGGCTAAATTGGAGAAGAAGTTCGCGAAATTTCTGGAATACTTGAGAGGTATTAGCTTGAACATCCCGTTCCTTGATGCAATTATTGAAATCCCAACATATGCGAAGTTTCTCAAATATTTGATCACTGGAAGAAAAAGAACGGTGAAGATCATGCTCGCTCACCCCCCAACTATCCGATTAGCTAGTCCCTAGCAAAAAGAGCGATTAAGTCGGATGATTAGTAAATATAATAAATTCTATCAATTGCTTATGGCATGGCTCAATAATACGCTATCCAACATGATTTTGACCATCAATATACACAATCCATGAATAAAGTCAATCACATGATATTTTCTCTAATCAAATTTGAATAAACCACATGCGAGCATCATTTTGCGCAGGCAAAAGTAAGACACAACGTCATATCATAGTTTTCTCATTTGCAAGGGTTTGGCATCTCATAAAGATAGTTCAAATCATGGGCATTGAAGTTGCTTAGTTTATTCACCCTTTCTTTCTTTCTTTATTTTTTTTTGATGACTTAGAATGATCCATGTAACGAGCTTTCAGTTAATGATTCCTAGGCCAGACGATCTTCGGGCATTAGGCTTAGAAGAGCCCCTCGAACTTAATACTCGAATCATTTAAATTTTATTTTCTCTTTTTTTTGATTGCACTCCTTATTCATCCATCTTTCGATGCGAATCTCTAATGCTTCATGAGGCACGAAGACCGGGCTAATTAATGAACTCAAAGGACCGATGCATTTTTTCCTTTTCACTTTTTTTGCATTTTTTTTTGTTTCGTAAGCAACTCAACACCCATAATTATGAACATAAACATTAGTAAAAAATGCCAAATTCCTCTTCAACATGAAGACTATTCTAATAAATCGTGTATACTTAAGCTTTTGCATCACAATAGCATGCATGAAATAAATTCAAACTATTTCGAGATATTAATCATGACAATTGAATGTTTTCATAGATAGCATATTAATGAGTGATTCCATGAAGATAAAAATAATTAATTCAAGCCATAAACTATTTCAAGAATTCGATCATTGCATAATCATCCAATAATGTGACGTGTGAAGGAGTTTTGAATGACGAGAATTTGTGATTTATTCTTTTCTCTCGCTTTATTTTAAAAAAAAATCCTAAGATCTCATACACCCCCCAACTAAAGATGGACATTGTCCTCAATGTCACATGGGTACGAGTTTAATCAAAAGCAAGCACCCTAAAAAGCATATAAAAATCTACGCTAATGGAAAGAATACACCGTGGTCAAATGGTGGATCACAGATCTTTAATGGTGGAGGAAGTTGTTCTATTTGCTCCTTGCGCTCCTCGACGAGTATTCGTCCTCCACTAGCAAAGTTGGAGCCCAGCGACATAACTCCCAGAACCTCTATAAATTGTTCACCAATGTCTTGCAAGAGATGAGTTATGTCAGTCCAAATTAGTCTAAAATTTTTCGCAATAAACATGATCCAAACAAAGTCATCAAAGTATGTAAAATAAAGTAAGGCATGTTGATGACTACTCCCTGAAAAATATGCACTGCTCTCGGTATGATGCTCAGTCATTGAGGAGAGGGATGGAATGATTTTGGGAAAAAACTGGGGGAAAGAGTGGTTTGGGCTTCATAGCGATAAGCTCTAAACTCAAGTCCCTTGTTATCTCCTCCTCCTGTTAATCCAAAATTGTTAGCTCATCCTCTCCTTTGCATACATTTCTAGCCATGTTAATATTATGATTTGTGCTTTCATCGTGACATGGCTTGCTCAATATATCTGCAATAGAAGATGAACTCATATTAGATTCTTGAAGTTGAATTTCAAAAGAATTACTTTCTTCTAAGAAAGTGTCAATAAGAGTAAGATTTTCAATGAATTACTGAATTTACCGACTCCAAGCAAGGAAATTTTCTCGGAATTGATGGAATTTAGCCTCCTGCGTCTGGATGAGCAATTGAACCTCCTCATTCAAGGGTTGCAAGGGTACGTCTATGCTTTGCTCTCCTTGATCAAGGAATGTCCTATTATCATCGTAAGAGGGCTCCGTTGAATCACGCTCTGAAGTCTCTTTCATGATTTGTTCATTCTCTTGTAAAGACTCCATTACTTTCACGCCTCTACCGGCGTCATGACTCCCAAAAATTCTTGCAGCTGTGGTCGTAGTCCAAAAAAGAAGGACTCCATAAGCTCTTTCTTTGTGTACCCATGCTGCAGATAGCTCGATACTATGTCTGTGAACCTCCTCCAGGCCTGAAAGAAAGTTTCACAATCTCCCTGATTAAAATTAACGATCTTAAGCTTCTCAATTCTATGCTTGTGTGCAACATCGTACTCTGCATTATACCAATTGTTTTTGCAATAGAAATTCATGTATTACATTTTTTTAATTTTTTTAAGAGAAAACAAAACAAAAAAACTAATAAAAATAATAAACTATAAGATGGAAGGATCCCACCGAATATTCCTCCATACAAACTGAAATCGTAGATCACAAGTACTGTTATCCCCGGTAACGACGTCAAAAACTTTACTCGTCTCAAAAGGTGTGAGCGCTACTTCCAAGTGTAGGAGATCAAACAAGTAATAATCCTGGTGAGTCCAGGTATCGAATCCACAGGACAACTGACCTATAAAACCACATATTTCAGCTTACAAAGAGTACTAATTTGATGAGAAAATTACCACCTTTCGAAGATGAGAGAATTGTATCAAACGTTTTAAGCATTAAAAGTGATCCTAAAATAACTTCGGGAAAGTCAATTCTAGGGTATAAATATGAAGAGTATGTGTCGGTTGTGATTTCTTTAGGGGTTTTGCAATAAATATTATTAATATAGTTTCTATAACTCAATGTTTCACCCGCAAGGGTATGAGAACATCGAAAAATATAACGATTAAGATCATAAAATAATGCCATATGTAATCAAGTGAATTATTAGTTTCATAAATATTTTTAGCTTGGGTGCCTGCAAGGGTCACGATATATCGGCAAAGATCATATCACAAATAAGCCTGCAAAGGTCATATTTGATTTAAGCATGTCAACAACGACCACACTCAAATAGTATATATGGAAACCGATAAAACACTTGATATGACGTGAAAATAGGGCGAAAAGACATTAATAACAATGATTACATAACTCTAACGACATCACAACCAACACATAAGAGAACTAGCGAAGCATTAAGACAAAAGCTCGATCTTTATTAATAAAAACATCATCTTTAGTCTCTAATACAAGAATCTAATTCAATACAACAAGAAAGTTGAGATTTTTATCACCAAGCCTTTCAATTGAGCCTTAAAATCAACTTCAGAGGCTACTGTCGATTTTTCCTGTTTCTGAAACCTCCTCCCTGACGTGCTCCTCAGAAATACGCAAGTTTTGAGTATTTATATGAATTTTTTCGACGTTGTTTGATGCCCCAAAAGTCCTCAAAACCGAGTATATATAGGCGAAGGATTCCTATTAGGTTTAGGACTCGAAACGGATCAAAACCCACTAAAAAACGTGCCCAGACCCGCTTCTGCGCATGTTGACATCGTCATGATGTCATAAATGCCTTTTTATGGTATTGTGCATTCAAAAATCTATAGTAATTAGCACAGATCTCAGAAAAATACGAATAAATAGTCGTTGGAATTGTGAGACTGAGATCTAGCCATGAATAATACTAAAAGGGCAGAAATACTCAATATATTGTTGTTCTATGCATAAAATAAGAGTATGCTCTAATAAGTCAGACTATTCTAAATACGCTTGCATTAGAGGCCAATTACGCATCTTCTATACACAAATAGAACTAATTAGAGGGTTAAATATGCAATATTTACCCCGAATCACCAAACAAGGTACTTGGTTCATTAATGAAGAGAAGTTTTCGAAGAAGCTAAAGGATCCCGGAAGTTATAGGAGTCCAGGCACTCTTGGTGGATCCCCCGTACAAAAAGCTTTGGTAGATTTGGGTGCGAGCTTGAGCCGCATGCCTCTTACCATGTTCAAGAAGCTCAATATGGGGACCAACCTCAAGGCCACGGATATGAAGATTCAACTCGCAGATGAGCAGATTACTAGGCCGGTGGGGATTGTCGAGAACGTGCCATTGCAAATACCAGGAGGACTATGCATACCACGTGACTTTGTCATCATGGACTTGAAATACGAGGGTGATACCTCTCTTATACTTGGGTGCCCCTTCTTAGCTACAGCTGGAGTTATTGTTGACGTGAGGGAGGGAACGTTGTCACTCAATGTTGGTAATATTGAAGTCAAGTTCCACCTACCACGAGCCATGCAGAATAGATCCTTACTGGAGGAAGGCGACTATGTGGACCTCCTTGATGACATCATCGATGAAGCCATGCCACATGCCATTGGAGCTTTGCACGCTGATAGTCTTGATGGAGTGCCGATATCTGAAAACTACACTCCAATTGGAGATACACTAGATCGCCTCAGTGAGGAAGAGTAGAACGACACTTATGCCGTAAGGATGAGAGAGCTCTGGAAGCTCTCTATGGTGAAGCAAAGAAAGAAGGCACCGCCGACGAACACATCTTCACCACCAGGAAAGCCAAAGGAAGCCAAGAACAAAAGCTTGGGGAAGTCATCTCTTAATACCACTAAAGAGGAAGCATGCTTTAAGGAGGCCAAGCAAGACGAAGCGCAAAATCTGAACCCTCACGGCCTCCCCGAGAAGTTTGACACACGCATCTCCTATGCACCGAACATCACGTGCTAAACGAAGAAATCTTAAGGGGTCGAGCACAAGACCTTAAACGAGTGCTTATCAGAAGGCAAACCGACATCCTATCTTAGTTCTTTTAGTTGAATTTTGGGTTTCATTTTCGTTTTAAATCTTTAAAAGTTTAGAGAGTCAAGAGTCTAATAAAAACCTGACAACTGGCAACGTTTTTCATAGCAGGAAGAAGATATGAGGAAATAATTAAATGAAGGGTAGCTATGGAGATAGATAGCAGCTCTAGGAACGTGCTTAAATTCCAAAGGAAGGAAGAAACTTATGGGAGAGGAAGAATCAGAAACTGGAGAAAAAACAGAGAATTTGGAGCTTAAAGGAGCAGCCCACTCGGTCGAGTGATATTCTCATTCGGCCGAGTGAAGATCTCACTCAACCGAGTGGGATATTGTATAGGGAATCCTCAAACCCACTCTCTGAAAATTATATGCCACTCGGCCGAGTGACTTTGTCACTCGTCCAAGTGAATTTGTCACTCGGCCGAGTGAATTTGTTAAATAGCTCTAAATAATGCTCTGTGAGGCCTGTTTACTTGACCGAGTAAATTAGTTCACTCGACTGAATGACTATTTCTACTCGACCGAGTAGGAGATTCTAGTAGAATTTTTGAAAATCATCACTCTGTTTCTATTTGCCACTCGACCGAGTGGAACTTGTCACTCACCCGAGTGACTTGAACCACTCGGTTGAGTCACTCGCAAGACCAACCCGACATACTTCAAAACCTCCTCCGTTTGGGGCCACTCGACCGAGTGACGACTATCACTCGGCCGAGTGACTCAAATAACACGGCCCTATAAAATATCCCAAATCAGCTCGATCGAAGCGCTGCTTCGATTCGGATTCCCCTTCCTCCCAAAATCCCGACTCACCTGAGCCCAGCCCCGACTCACCCGAGCCGTGCCATGCACTCAACCAAGGACACCGCCCCAGTCGACGACGACACCACCTCCAATGCCACTTCAGGCATGGCTCGACCGGCGATCGCTGTCCCCTTTCGCCCTAATTTCACCCCTTTCTTCTCCTACCCTATTCGTAAGCCCAAATCCAACCCATTTCCTATTTCAACGCTATTTCTCGCCTATTACTCTTGATTAACCCCATAATTTGATGAATTTCATTGCTGATTAATCTTTTTTGTGCTTTAGGATAGCTTGGGGGAGATTATACGCTGATTCGGAGCTTAGGTGAGGTGCCTCTCGCTTACTTGCTTGTGTGGAGTCGCATCGTGCTTGGTATACTCTTTCCATATCTCATTTTGAGCACCTTGTAACTGTTGCATGTCTCACGGCATTTACTCAAGCCTCCATGCACCCTGCCCCGCACTAGGTCTAGCACGCGGGAGCCCACTGCCAAGCGAAAGAAGACCGGTAACCCTAGATCTTCTTCCTCTAGAGTGGAGTCCCCGCCGCATAGCGATCCACCTCCCATGCTCCTAGCTTCCACTACACCTATTCCACCCCCACCAGCACAGCATACCCCTGTGATCGACACGCTTGGAATCACCTTCAGAGATGACGTGCACCGCGTTAAATTTGAGGGAATCTCCCAGCGTCAGATCATACCCACTAGGTACATGCATATCGACACACTCGAGAGCCTAGGGGTACTACATTCCCTGCTCCAGTTGTACGACAACGTAAGATGGCGTGACTTTTTGTCGGTGTCGATAGACACCTTTGTCCGACCGACCCTCGAGGTCTTGAGTTCTATTCTATTACTCCCAGGGGATATTCTTTTAGGCTTATGGATCGCGAGTGCAAGATTTCGCACGACATGCTCCGAACTTACTTTCACTGGCCCTCTATCCCATACCCCGACCGAGCTTATGGTCCCAGACACCACACCCCATCTGTCTTTGCTTCTGATGCTTTCTGGGACACGATCACTGACACACACTGCTTTGACCTTAGCCAGGCCCAGGCCTCTTCCATAGTCCACCCTTGCCTGCAGATTGCACAGCGTCTTTTGGCGACTACCATTTTAGCCAGGCCAGAGGTTGGGACGGTGTCCACGTCGGAGCTCTTCATGCTCTAAGTGATGACCCAGGAGAGAGCCTTAGAGGGCGACTAGGATGTCTTAGTCCCCACCATTTTTATAGATGTATCTAGGTGGTATTTAGACCGCATTTTTTCCACGATCGCCTCTAGGAAGGCGATATGTTGTGGCAATCTGATTATCCTCCTAGCTCCAATTTTTGGGATTGAGCTTCCTGTCGGTTTGCATCGCCCTACGAGCCCCACTTCACTATCTCTCGATGTATTGGCTCGTATGAAGATGCTCCGCCCCCATGGACAGCGATATTGGGTCTGGCTACACGGTCCATTTTCTGCTGATTATATAGTGCTTCTAGGTCCTGCTCGGACCCACATTGGACCCACAGGTGGGGAGTGGAGGCCCATAATAAACCTCCTCATCCCAGCTGTCTATGTGCTAGAGTCCGATGGCGACCAGCAGGAGCCCCTTCTCACTACTACAAAAAGGACCTTTAATAGCACACCTTTAATAGCGCTTGCCAATTATAAGCGCTGTTAATTAGAGGCACATATATTAGACAGCGCTTCTTTTTGCAAGCGCTGTTAAAGGTCAGAGAATAGACAGCGCTTCTTTCTGCAAGCGCTGTTAAAGGTCCGACAATAGACAGCGCTTATTTCTGCAAGCGCTGTGTATTAGAGACACAGATAATACACAGCGCTTGTAGAAAGAAGCGCTGTTAAATGTCAGACAATAGACAGCGCTTTTTTCTACAAGCGTTGTTAAAGGTCCAAATAGACAGCGCTTCTTTAGAACAAGCGCTGTTAAAAGTCCCAATAGACAGCGCTTGTTTAATACAAGCGCTGTTAAAGGCCACCCTTTAGCAGCGCTTACACAAACAAGCGCTGTTAAAGGGGGGCCTTTAACAGCGCTTGCATAAACAAGCGCTGTTAAAGGCCCCCCCTTTAATAGCGCTTGTTTGTGAAAGCGCTATTAAAGGCTGGCCTTTAACAGCGCTTGTGTTTAACAAGCGCTGTTAAAAATAGTATACATTCACGTCTGTGACAAATGGCTGAAAATTCCCCCAAAAAATTTCATCCAGCGCGGGCTTTGCAAATGTTTCATTTTCGTTTCCCCCTTTTATTCACAGCCTTTATTCTCATCTCTCAAAATATCTCTTAATCTTACGTCTGATGAATCAAAAAAAATCTCTATATCTCACCTCCTTCACCCTCTGCCTCTTCGACTTCTCCCACGCGGCCGTCGGGGGCCTCGCGGCATCATCAACAGTTGCAACCGCATCAGCCACATCGGCTCCGGCTAAACGCTACGTGGCGATTCACCCCTCACGTGGCGGGGAGCTGGGGGCTTCCCCATATCTACCCCGCCACTGCCTTTGCCGAGGATGCAGCCCATCGGATCCCACATCCGATCTGGTCGCTGAAGCCATCACCTCCATTGGCCACCGAACCCTTGATTCATCCATCGGCCCCGAGCTGTTGCCTCCACGGATTTGTCTCATTGGGTTTGCTTGTTTTCAGGTTAGCCGAAAGAGGTGGTAATGTGAGCGGGTCTGTGCACAGATCTCGTCCATGGATCCCCTTAAGGCAATCACCGCCATCAAAGAATCTGCCGCCATCGAGCTCAAGGTCTGCTTTCTTTTGTTCTCTATCTCCTAACAAACCCTATGTGTTTACCTTTTCTGTAAAATTTCCTTCTTAGAAATTTTGTGTTCAAGATCATGGAAATCAATATGTACAATGATGCGGTCAATTGCTACTCGAGGGCTATAAATCAAATGGCTTTAAACGAATCTGAGACATCGGTTCTCTTCGCAAATCATGCCCACGTGAATTTGCTGTTGGGGAATTACAGATGAGCTCTGAATGCTGAGGAGGCGATTAAGCTTTCCCCCACTCATGTCAAGGTAAATTTTGTTTCTTTTCCAAAATTTTGTATTCTTATATTTAATCTATCAAGTAGTTAATTTGGCGATTATATCAGCGATTATAAGTTAATTGGTTGAAATCTTTGTATGGTTTTGTGGAATTTCATGTCTCTTGGTGATCTGTCTAATATTCAATTTAATATAATAAGACACAAATGCGTGGAAACAGGTTTTCTACAGAGCAGCCACAGATGGCTTCGTGTTAGAATTGTTAGGCGAAGTGGCTTCCTACTGCCACAGGGGTTTTGTGCAATCTCCATTTGATGAAGATCTGAAGAAGTTACCAGTACCAATTGATTCAAAGAAGAAAGAAGATGAAAATCGCTAGGCTGAAGCTTCGAAATCTTTAGCTGAAGCTAATGTTTGATATCTGGTATAGATAAAATTTCCCTATAAGATACATATGGATTTGTTCCTTATGTTATTGAAGTAATACTGGAACTTGCTTTGACGATTGAGAGTAGAGGGCTGAAGCTTGGTAAGGCAATGTATCAAGAACTCACTGGAGTAAGAAAACCAATATTAGATAACTGTTACTAGTGACACTAGCATTTTTAAAGTTTTAAGTTTAATTATTTTATTAACAACAACGATCAAATGAATAATACCAATCATGTCAGCATATAGATGGTCTTGAACTAAATCCAATATATTGTATCTTCAATGAACGTCACTTGTAAATCAGTAAATATACATTGCATATAAGATAAATAATTTGAAAACTCCATTCCAATATGTGTGCATCTATATAATTAAATCAAATCACTTATACAGTGAAGATCTGAAGCTTCAACAGGTAACTGAGCATATGAGCTCAAAATGTCTGGTTTTGTTATCTGAATAAATCTATGTATACATGTAATTTGGTAGTTTTTTTTGGTTCATATGGCATCATTTATGTTTTAAGTAAAAGGAAACTTACTATTTAAATTATTTCAGCATATCCTTGTGGATTCGGGTGCAGAAATTTTCAACTGTCCTCTTCTTGGATGTTAGAATGACTGGATCCTCATAATCAGGATTTAGTCCTTTTGGCTTGGTGTATATGCGAGTTAGGTCAAGGTATTCCTATATTTTCTCCAATAGACCATCTAGATTCCATTCCAAATGAGCACTGTATAGATGCATACAAAAACAGAACATTATTATGCTAGCAGACAATTAATACCAGAAAATTATGAAAACTTATGAAATCCTTTCTTTCTCGTGCATGCTTCTTCTCGCATTGATATGGTGCATATTGAATATTGTTGCTATTGGTATAAAGTATTAATGTTGTGATGCCCTTGATATTCAAACATGTATTCAGAAAGCTCATCATCATTGCCTTTGTATACGGAGGGTGCTTATTTGATAGGGGAACGTTTGCAAACACTCTCCTTGTGAACAAGCTGTTGAAGGGGGGAGGTTGGGCCCAAAATAATTCACATACCCTCATGGGAGAAGCTCTCTGTATTTGATGCTGCCATGGTAACTTCTTGAGTGTCTGGCTTTTCTTTTATTTTGGCAGTTCTATGATTTGTTATTACAAAGTTTTTTGTCAATTTAATTGGTTCACGTTAAGCTTTGGTAGTGTAATGGTTCAGGTCAGGTTTTACACTTTTTTACTAGAGATTTTTATATTTATGTTTACATTTATCATTAACTGTGATGTAGGTGCCTGAAGGACGTGAAATGTGTATTCGACTGATGCTTCCGGGAGAAACATCTTTAATCGCATGCACACCAGATTATGTGTATGATAAATTTGAAAGGTGTTTAGTTCTTCTATAGAATAAATTCGTTATTTCATTTTAATATTTAAAGAAAACCTTGAACAGTTTTTCTTTTTTGTCTCACAAATTTCTTAAAGCACGATTCAAATATGTAGTACGTATACTACATCATCCCAATAAAAGTTATTAGGAGCATTAAATATTTGACTAACAATATTTACAGCAAAAGATATATCCAAACTTATAATTATGACGTTAGTGAACTTAACCTAGCAACCTTCTATACATGCTTGACTCCAACTCGCCTGCTTCAGTCCTAAACTTGTACATTTTTTTAACATATATTTCTTTGCAACATGTAAGACCCATACCCTTGGCACTTTCCACTTGTTGATTTCATTTTTTTAACTACTTTACAGGCCTAGCTTAGATCTTCTGGAAGAAGAAATGGGAGAAGACTGCATGTCAATGCTCAGGTTGCAGATGCCTTCAACTTGTTTCCAGATATTGATGAATGCAAAGAGAAGACTGCATGTCAATTTTTATTATGATCATTTCCTATGGTTTTAGCCTTTTTAAATGTGATTATTGATTTTTGTCATACTAATTGACTTCCATTTTCCACCTTTCTTTGCTGGTAGCAATGTACTTTCCTGACCAAAAAAAATTGGAAGGCTAATTTTTTCTGTTCTGCAGTAAGTTATTCTATCATTAATAAGTAGCCCTTTTAGAATGTTCAAGACAGACATTTCCATCATATTATTTTCCATATTTCTCTAAGTTGCCATGGCTGCCGAGCCATCATTTAGAAACCTGGACAATTTGGGGTCAATTTCTTTTGTTATTATATTATGAATATCTTTCTTATTTAATATTTTGCCATGCTTCTAGGCTTCAAGGATGTCTCTTCAGTAGCTTCAGTAGCTTATTTCTAGTGGTTCAATAAGAAGGACATGAAACTTGATCTAATTCCATGACCTGATTACTTTACGGATCCTTTCGTGCCTTTATGAGAGAATGAAATACTGTTGACAGACGTTGAAACCCAAGGTTTTTTCTTACTCTCTCTTTGCTATTATCTTCTATCATACAATCTTAATTTAAGACAAATATAGCCAATTCCATGTTTGAATTGGGTGACATGGGTGTCCAAGTGAAGTGTCTGCATGTCTGACACGTCAACATTGTCAATTAAAAAATACTCCAATGTGAATTGTGTCTGTACTGTGTATGTAGGGAAAACAAGCAAATTCATAATTGCTCCTTAGATTTAGGAGATTCATTTGTTTGCCTCTTTTGCGAATATATGCTGAAAAGCCGAATGCATCTCCTTATTGTCTTTTAGACACTCACTTGGCATAGTTAAATGTTGGTTGGTTGCAGAATGGGATATTTGGTTTGTTGCAAAGAAAATATAACATTTATTGCAGGAAACGAGCTCCAAATTCTTTGCTTGGTTTGCTTCATTTCACATAAAAACAGTTGATATCCTGCTATAGTGACAAAACATTTATGGTTCAAAGAGTAATATATGTGCAACTTCATAAGTTAATATGTCGAGACGACATCCATTTTATTGCTGAAAATAGATGCACAGTTGCTTGGAATTTTTACTTACCATGTTGCGAATGGAAACATTGAAAGGTCCAGTCTAAACATTTGTTGTTGTAGCTCTCTGTGCAACCAGACCACCCTTTAGATTGCATGCCCATATTAGGCTCCTACCTGCTAAGCCCTATGGTTAGCCCCTTGATAGAAATTTTGTACCAATATTTAGACAGCCGATATCCAGCTATAATAGCAAGTCACAAAGGTTTTTATAGAACCTGTAGCCTTCTCTATCTGGAAGATTGCTATTTTAGCCAGCCAATTTTTATGAGAGAGCCTAGATGATGGGATGGTGATTGATTACCAATAAATGTTGCCTGAATAAATTTGTGAAGCATTGGGATTTTGTTTTGAAAAAGAAGTAATGAGAACGGGTTAAGAAGACTAAGCAAGCGGGAAAGGAACATGGGTAAGAAGTGGTTTGAACCTTGAAGATCCTCAAATTCAGCTAAAGTAGCAAAGTGTGCAAGGGAATAAGTTCAAAAAAAGTAGGAAAACTAATGACTTGTCAATGTCGTATGCCTTTTATTTTCCGATGCACCAAAAAATTTGTCGTATGCCTTTTATTATATAGATCAAATGAACAAGAATGAAAGAAAACAATAAGAGTATATCCCTTGGAATTTATAACAGTCGTTTTGTTTGTGCAAAGCATAACAAACAACCATACGGAGTATTGGACTATATATTTTCTGATCGACCAAATTATCTCTTATAAGTATATCTTCTTTCTTTGCTATTTAAAATGAAAGCACATATAGCTAGAGGTTTTTTGATTCTCCAATTAGGTGTGACCGGTTTGCAAAATAACTTACTTAAGAAATTTGTACGGTAACAGACTAGGAACTCGCTTCTTAGCTTCCAAAACCCATGTGACGCGATCATAAAATCCTTCTTAATTTTTGGGGATAAAGTAAAAGTTCTTCTTTCTCCTTACACAAGTTTGATTCATAGAGCATTAAATTCAAGTCCACCGTCTCCCTTTTATCCATTGAAATGAAACCATACATCTTTGCTAATGATCTGGGGTAAAAACAAGAGCAGTGAATCTATGTTGGAAACCATATCATCTTTGCTAATGATCTGGGGAAAAAACCAAGAGCATGTAATCTATGCTGGAAGCGTATCTCCACCTAATTGACCATAAGATACTTATAGGAATTTATCATTATTGATGTGAGCATGTTGCCTGCAATTAAAATAGCATTGACTTTGATTAGATTCTCATGTTTAATCTTGTTTAATCTTAACAGATGCTAATTATATGCCTTCTTGTTTAATCTTCCCCCTTTTTTCCACCTCACCATGTGCTTATTATGTCTGCTATGTTGTAAAGACTTTGATGCATACGATTTATTAAATTTTCTTGCAACTACATCATGTGATCTTAATATGATTAAGAGCTATGATTAAGCTCGACGTTGTTGATTATATTTTGATGTTTGGTGCTCCAGAACAATCGCTGACTTTGAAGATTGATATTTGAGTTCTTTTATGAGTTTGTCCCAACAGCTGATGATTTATGAAGGTATATCATCCAATGGTACCAAGTTTTGCTTGCCCGTTTCATGGAGTAACACAGATACAGTTTTTTGCGGTCATTCAGTTCTTTATTCGGCCATTGCAGTCATTCAGTTGCTTTCACAGATGACATGTCCGAATTGACATTGAAAATATGTGCAACAGAAACTCATCTTCCAGTAAGCCAATTCTGGTGGTTATGTTCTTATATATGAAGTAAAATTTTTAAACATAATGTTCCTTTCATAATTGGAGGCTTAGTCTTCAATGTTCAATTTTGTATATGTAGGTATACATAGAAGAAATACTCCGAGCGTCTGATGACTTTGTCTGGTGTCTATGGCTTCTGGAAGTTTGTTTCCAACTTGGACCGTCGCTAGACTAAGCGTTACCTTGAGATGTTTTATGCACTCAAGTACCGCGATTTGGTAAGATGTTCTCTTCCAGTAAGCTATTCCTTTAAGACTAACAGAATTAAATGGTTATGCTAAATTTCGCCGCAAATTTCTACTTCAGGCAAAGTCCGTTCCTTTGGCCATCGATGGAGAGGTTGCCGCCAATGGTACTAAATGAGAGAAAGAGCGGAGCAAGGGAATAAATAATGTCTGGGGAGATCGAGCTTCTGTTTTTAAGTTTTCTCGAAGAGCAGTGGATTTTGTTTTCTTTTGCATTCTGCTTTCTGTCTTTCTCGCATTAGGGAGTTGTTTTAGAATCACAAATTGCAGAAGTTGCAATTTAATTGGTCGTGAAATGTATTCTTCGGAGTGATTTAATGGATAATGACTGATAAGTTTTATATGCGATAATATTTCTTATTTGTATTACAGATCATCTTCCAATATCAATGCACATTGTCTAATTTATGTGATTGTTGAATAAAAACAATTTAATTTGATTGTTCCTTATAATGATTGTTTCTTGTATTTAATGTTATTGGTGGTTTATTTAAGCATTTTGAACATTAAATGGATCTATTTAAATATAAAACGTAGGGAGAAACGATAAAATGAATTGAAACAAGCGCTGTCTATCTGGGACCTTTAACAGCGCTTCTTTAGTACAAGCGCTGTTAAAGGCACCCCTTTAACAGCGCTTGCACAAACAAGCGCTGTTAAAGGGGGGCCTTTAACAGCGCTTGCACAAACAAGCGTTGTTAAAGGCACCCCTTTAACAGCGCTTGCACAAACAAGCGCTGTTAAAGGCACCCCTTTAACAGCGCTTGCACTAACAAGCGCTGTTAAAGGCCCCCCTTTAACAGCGCTTGTTACAAACAAGCGCTGTTAAAGGGGGGCCTTTAACAGCGCTTGCACTAACAAGCGCTGTTAAAGGGGGGCCTTTAACAGCGCTTGCACAAACAAGCGCTGTTAAAGGCCCCCTTTAACAGCGCTTGTAAAGCGCTATTAAAACCAGCCCCCTTTAGCAGCGGCGAGATAGACAGCGCTTGTAAAGCGCTATTAAAGACCTTATTTAAGCGCTGTTAAAGGTCCATTTTGTAGTAGTGTCTCGACCCTCTTGCCCATGAGATTCAGTTTCCTCAGCCTACCCCTGATCTGATCTCCAAGCCCAACACATCTGTACACACCTCTGCTCATGCCGAGAGATCTTTCGTTGCTATGTCTGTTCCCACCTCCACTTCTATGCAGCTGAGAGTTGACCCCATCGCATGTATGAGCATTGAAAGCACCGCCCCCATCACTTTTGAGAGTGGCGAGCCTTCTTCATCCGTGATCGCCGAGACCCTATCCACCCCTGATTTTTTGACTCCTGGGATTCATTCTCTGCTGATTTCATGACCTCCCCAGATGTTGATGTCTCTGTCTCTGTCGCTGCTGTATATATCGCGTCGTGGTGTCTGTCACTACAGCTGTTGCCAAGACCTCTCTGCCTGCCTCATCCTCTGTTGATGTCCCATCCTCCTCAGCCGCTGCACACGTTTTTGAGAGCATACCTGCGTCTCAGCCTCCCACATATGCTGAGCGTATTGTTGCAAGCACCGCACCACACACAGCTGATAGTGGCCCCACTAGTTTTTGGAGGCCGTGTGAGACACCCCCGCCCACCACTTGTTCGACCCTCTACCCCTACTCCTGACGTCCTTGACTTGCACCTCTGCATAATAGAGTCAGTAGTGAGCCGGCTTAGAGTTGATTTTAGGGCTCTCATAGCTGCCGTTGCTGCCCAGCAGGCTCGTGTCGACATGATTCCTGCTATTCAGCCCACGTTGAATAGATTCTTCAGCACATGCAATAGTAGAGTAGCCAGCACCCCAGTCTGCCCCTCAGCAGTCTGCACCACCGCCACCATGCCCCCACCACAGGGAGGTGATGACGTTGCACCACCAGCCTAGGCACGTACCTTTGATGCATGTCATATTTTTTGACTCACCCCTCACCCAATTATTTTGTTTACCCATCTGTTTTCACCATTTTATAGGGCACTATATATATCAGTTTAGAAAAGAGTATGTATTTCTGGGCCACCATCTTGTGTCCATCTTGCATATATCATCCACCATGCTGCATCCATTCATCACTTTGCATGCCTTTTTGCATATACCATTTGCAAACATCATCATCTTTTATTTTCTTTATTTTCTTTTATTTTGCATCATACTTGCATCCTTACCTAACCCACCCCTATCTTATATATCCTTGTGCCACACTTTGCACATTGAGGACAATGTGATGTTTAGCTTGGGGGAGTGAGTGTACACACACTTTTTATTTTTCTTCATTTTTATCTTTATTTTTCACTTATTTTCACGCCCTTTTTCATTTTTATTTCCATGCATCATGTTTTCTTTATTTTTGGAGTGTTTTGCATGTGTATAGTTAGTTTTTTCCTTACTTTTTTACTTTCTTTACTAGAGATGCATTATTTATGATGACTATAGCTTGGATTCCGCTTTACTCTTATGCACGTATCTCTTGCCATGCTATTGTTTTTTACTTCGGATGTCATATGCGATATATTGCGTGCATTTGAGAAAAATAACTTCATCGTGTTTTATTTGTTTATGAATGAATTTTAGTGTTGGCTATGTCTGGGAATTACATTATTGTATACTTTTTATAGAAAACACACCAAGCTTCACGCATTGACTGCCTCTACTTGGAGTATTGCTTTGCATCTTATTATCACTTCTTATTTGCATGAAATGTGTATTGAACTTCCAGGTTGAATGATTTGATTGTCGTTTGATATGATTAGACTAGTTTACTTTTTGATATCAAACTGAGTAGATTACATTACCCTGCTAAAGTTGTTGTGCATATGCAAAAGCGTGAACCGAGCATTATCTTATATTCTTTCTCCACATATCTTGAAAATCATTTCTCTACTTATAGTCATTGGTGAATCTTTCTTTTAGTGAGTCTTATATTTGCATCTTCCCTATGCTAAAAAGAATAAGCTCCATGAATCCCAAAATCTCAAAAGAAAAGAAAAATTTCTATCTTTATATCTTTATCTGGGATTGTTCATGTATATAAAAAACAGAGAGAAAAGTTTTATTGTATATACACGTTCCTTCTTATTTCTTATTTTCTTTTTCTATTCATTTGGAACTACAAAAAGATATCGGAAAGGATTATATTTTCTATTTGATGCCACCATGCTTATAGATAAGCTTGGGGGGGATCCAATGACGTGTGAGAGAGTGACTACTTGTATGTGCATGATGACCTACGCTAGGTAATTTCTGATACTTAGGGAGATGACTTAGAGTATAACGAAGTCTATAAATTCAAAAGTCGGCATGAAATTCATGAAAACCATCTCTTTCTATTCTTTTTGATTTGAAATGTGTGGTATCTCTTATACTCCAATTAGAAGCAGTCAATTGAAGAGTGTGTTATCTATAATCATGTATATCGTTTTATATGCCTCAGACGATGCTGATTCTAAAATGATTTCATACTTCAGACGATTCACGTTATTCTTAGTTTTTTCAATCAAATATACCCATATGAAGTGATATTGAAATAAAAGCTTTAGCGTAGTTTCTTATTCATTGCTCGTGCTATTTGAGTATGCAAGCCCAAGTTCTGAGAGACTGATCTAGCACTTTCCCCTCTTCATCTTCTTTTTCAACTATTCATTTTTCTTTATTTTTATTCGCTAAGTTCACTTTTTACTTATCTTCCTCTAGGACAAGTAAGAAGTACGCTTGGGGGATTTTTATATGGTCATATTTTACACTTTATTTTTGCACTTTTGCATGCCATTTCAACTGCTCATATAGCGATTTTAGCGATTATATGACGATTTCACGATACATTTCACTATTTCTTTGTTTCATCTAATTATTGGAGATATGGAGCAAGCGAGAGAAATTTGCAGCCAAGAGCACTTACACGGATGCCGGAGCATCACCCACGATGATATCGAAGAGCTAACGGCGATGGAGGATGAGTAGTAGAAGAAGAAAGTTGAAGGAACCGACGAGGTAGCTAGGAGAAGAAGAAAAGAGTGCTGAAACAGGCTACTCGGCCGAGTGAAGCAGCTCACTCGACCGAGTGAAGCTGATACGACGACTCAAGCCTAAAGATGAGCTGAAATGTACTCGGCTGAGAGAGAATTTCCACTCGACCGAGTAAGGATTCCACTCGACCGAGTGGTGCAAGATTTTGTGAAGGAAATCTTTGACACTTCTCTGTTTTTTGGAGGATCTGCATAAGACTCCACTCGACCGTGTAGAAACTCCACTCGACCGAGTTAGAAGACTACTCGGCCGAGTGGTCTAAGGAACCCAGAATGCTCACTCGACCGATTGAGATGTTCACTCGACCGAGTAGCGTCGCCGACCCAGTCTTGAAAACCAGGGTTTGCAGCAGTCTGGGGGCAGAATTGTCCGGATTTTTTGGTTATTTTGGGCATGTATAAATACCCAGATTTATCTCCAGCCCAAGGAGAGACTTCATACTTTTATTTTTATAAGTTTTAATTTTAGTTTAGAGATTTCTTTTGACGAGAGATTGAAGACTTGGATCTTTCTTTTATTGTTGAAGCTTGTAATCGACATTGGTATCTCTAAAACTCTTGCAAGTTTATATTTTTTATGATATAACTCTTCTTAGATCTGAGTTTTGCAATGAATTCTCTTGTCAATCTTATTTCTCTAGTGATTTTCATAATGATTTGTGAGTAATTCCCTTGCTCTAGGGCAAATGGATGAAACATATGGATCTAAAGTAAGATTTGTGATATTTGTTGAAATTCAATATTGCTAGAATTACTAAAGGTTAGATTGCGATTGGATTACTACGAATAGTTAGGGATTTCCATTGGATCTTGAGAGCTCGAGAGAGGATCTTGATCTATGGAAAGCCCTAGATATTCGATTTAGATCTATAATCGAGATTCACTAGATTTGGTGCGAGAGAGAGACCAAAGCTAGCATCTTTATTATATTTCCATACTTATATTCGTTTGCACGTCGGTGAAATGAATACAAACCATCCCGATCTAGCTCCGAATTTAAGTTGTACGAGAGCGAGCTTGAGTTGGGATTAGATGTAATCTTCGATCACAATGCTAGTATTTTGAACTAGGCTTGCGTGAGAGCGAAGCTCTAGTTTAGCTTGCTATAGACTTGCGTAGCGCGGGAGCTTTTGCATTGGTTCTCTATTTAGTTACGACAAATTCATCTTAAACCCAAGTCTAGTAATATTGAGATTCGTAATTCGCATTGATTGCTTGAGATCTATAGTGGGGATTCCCAAGCCTTATACATCTTTATATATTGAATTTTCATCGATACTTGAACGATTGTGACACCAACTCTTTCAAAGCTAATTTGACACTAATAGCTTAGTAAATCATATATATTACTGTTATTAGTTCCTCGCCGTAATCGATACCCGCTTACCGCTTAACCGTGCGCTTGCAGTAAAACTACATTGTTTTCGATGTTGTATTCCAAGATGACCACGAGGTATCACTACCATTGGATTAAAACTAGGATTGAATTGGATTGATCCGTTATTAAATTCATGGGATAGGGATAGGTTGTCTAACCTAAGTGAATTCTCCTACCCCATACTTCTGTGATGCAATGATAGGATATTCCCTTATGCTATTTCTACGACCCACTTCTATGATGCCATGATAGGTCTACCTATCTCATGTCGAAGCCAACTCACGTTGGTGCATTGACATGCGATAGATGCATTACGACCGAAAAATGTCTCCAATCTTCCTCAATGCCACTTCTGTGGACTAGGATTTTGGTCTATGATAAGAGTGCTCTACTTATCAGACTCCTGTCTGTCACGTGAATAGTATGAATTGATGTAGGGATTGAAAACCATAGATTATCCCTTGCTCCCGCCCTCGACTAATCTATTTATCCACAAGAAGAGATCAATGTGTATCAATAATAATCATCCTATCATATCACTGATCTCTAATCATACAATAATTAATCAATTCCTACCAATCCCATAGCCAATTCCAATGGGCTACCAATCCATAGCCAATTCCAATAGGCTACCAATCCATATCCAATTCCAATGGGCAAAACCTATGGCCCTAGATGGGCGACTACTCACAGTCCATGGATAAAGATGCAATCAAAATCATCAATTGAATTATTGTAACAATGTAGATGGCACAAACATTAATAATCGAACAATCCACAATGCAAGGAAATAAGAAGAACTAATTATATTGCAAATTGGAAGTAGAATTAAAATAAACAAAGGGAATAATCAAAAGTTGTTGAGAATAAACCAAAATAAGTACACCAGAAATCTCTGATAAAATCCTTGAAAAGGTCTGTAAAAGGTGTTCTCCCTATTAGAGGAAGAAGAAGAAGAGTATTTATTTCCCTCAGAAAAATCCGAAAAGTACCAAAATTTCCCCTAGATAGTGCCTAGAAACCGTTAGAATTCCGATTCGATGCACTCACACCGCATTCGACGTGGCTGTGACATCTACAGAGCTATAAACTGCTGCTCTGCTTTGACATCGTCGCGAATGATCGGATGCCCGGATACACGTCCCGGGCACGCGACTCGCTAGTCTTACCGCAAGCGCACAGTGTAGTGGCGAGCGGGTATCGAACACAGGGAGGCCTAATGACAGTGTCTTCTTCAATCCACCTGGCTATAAGAATGGTAGAGAAATGTTCGCAGTAATGCGGTCACAGTCGTTCAATTATACGAAAGAGAATATCAAATTAATAAAGACGCCTAGGGATAGGGAATCCCCGCTACTTGCTGTATCTCATCATTGTGATTCGTAGGTTTCATAATTGCTAGACTTGAAATTCGGGTGAACTAGTTGCAACTAAATGTAGAACCAAGCTCACGCTCTCGCGCTATTGCCGGTCTATAGCAAACCTAGGGTAGGATCCAATCTCTTGCAAACCCTAACTTAGGCAAGCTAGCGTAAAGAACAACATCATCGTTCAATCGCATCTCGAGCCCACTCTCGTGCAAACTCGAGCTACGACCTAGGTTGGGATAGTTCCTACCCGTCCAATCTCTTGCAAACGGGTATTGGTATAGAATTACAATCGAAAACCCTAGTTTCGGTCTAATCTCTTGCAAACCGATTCCGGAGAAATTCAATTGCAACCCAATTCGAATTTCTAGGGCTTCCTATCGAGTTGGGATCCAATCTCTTGCAAATCCCAATCGGTATGAATCCCTAGCTATTCGTATTAAATCAATCCCAAACTAACCCTAATCAATCCTAGCAAGAATTTTACCTATTCATCACAAATTTGAAATTGGGCTCGTAGGGTTCATCCCTACGCCCTAAGACGATAAAACTACTCACAATTCATAATGAAATTCAATAAAAATTCACTAATAAAATCAATAGAATTCATAGCAATATTCAATATATCAATAAAAATGGAGTTTTTGATAGGGAGAGAGACAAACCAATGAAGAACAAAATAGCATCCAACAAATTAACACTTTTCTCTCCACCCTAAAAGCTCAATCTAATTCCTAAAAAGTAATCTAAAAAAGGCTGCAAAAAGTTCTGAAAAAGCTCTCCAAACTATGTTAAAAACTGGGGTTAAATACCCCCCAAAATCGCCCAAAAAATCCTGACGAAAATGCCCCTGCACAGCCTCAAAATCACAGTTTACGCTACATGCAGCACGGTCACTCGGACAAATGTCACTCGGCCGAGTGAGAGACCCTGACGGATTCCAGAGAGTTGGGGGTCTTGGGGGTCGTCTCCTCGGGAGTCACTCGGCCGAGTGACTTTTCTTCACTCGGGCGGACGGGCGTTCTTCACTCGGGCGGACGGCGTTCGTCACTCGGCCGAGTCGGTCTTTGGGGCTGACTGACGAATTCCAGAGAGTTGGACATTTTTGGTTGTCGTCGTCTTGGCTCCACTCAGGCGAGGGATGACTTGGTGCTCGGCCGAGTGGTCTGACGATGCTCGGCCGAGTGCACGCTGATATTAGCTCTGTTGCGTGTCCGATCTGGCCGGCCGAGCGGGCTGTCTATGCTCGGCCGAGTGACTCCTTCACTCGGCCGAGTGGCATGCTGAGAATGCCCATTCTTCGTATGTTTGCCTCCTCATCGCTCCTACGACGTTCTTTCTTCTTCCACTCCTCTCCAATCGCAGAATACCCCTCAAGAGAGTCGTCGGTGACACTCCGGAGTGGGTGCATCTCAGAATCACTCCAAATCGCTCCAAATCGCCTGAAATACGACAAAAACAACAAATCATGAAAAGCATCACAATATTGTCGAATAAACGTGAAAAACACGATTTGAGCGATCTAAAAGGCATGCAAACATGCAGAATAAAGGTGTAAAATACGGAGTGAACAAAATCCCCCAAGCTTACCTCTTACTCGTCCTCGAGGAAGATGAGTAAAAGGCGAACCCGGTGGATAAAGATAAAGAAAACGATGGAGAAATGGAAAATGAAAAATGAAAAACAAAGTAGAAAATGAAGAGGGAAGTTGCTAGATCATTTTTCTCAGGACGTGGGTTTTGCTTACTCATATAGCATGCATCGAATATAAAACACATGTCAAGGACTTTTATTTTGATATCATAGTATAATGGTGCATTTGAAATAGAAAACCCAAGAATATCAATATAGCATGCAAAATGGAATAATTCTAAGATTAACATCGTCTGAAGCATCTAAAGCGGTATACAATATCGTAGATCACACACTTTTCAATTGAATGCTTTCTATAAGTAGTATAAGAGATATCACACGATAGAGTAGTAAGAATAGAAAAAGTGTGGTTTTCATGAAATGAATGCTAAGCGTAGATTTCTGGATTTCGTGAAACTTTAGCAATCTCACCGAGTATAAAATATTACTTAGCCTAGGTTGTCATGCACCGTCAGGTAGTCACTCTCTCATACATCATTGGATTCTCTCCCCCAAGCTTATCCATAAGCGTGGTGGCATATACAAAACAATATTTACATCCCCATTTCCTATGAAGCTCCAAAAGTAAAAGAAAAAAAAACAAAAACAAAAAGAGGGAAGAAAGAGAGAAAGTGTATGAGATGGGATCGTTTTCGAACTTCTTTTCTCTTCTCTTTTCTTTTTTTTTTCTCAATTCTTTTTCCTTTTTCTTTTTCTCTTCTTTTTTTTAATAGCATATATATACAAATAATCCCAAATCAAAGAGAATGATAAACAAGTATATTTTTTTTCTTCTTTGGATTTTTGGGAATTTGGAGCATGGGATATAATAACGGGGGAATGCCAATAATAGAATTGCTAAGGGGAGATTCACCAATGAATTTAAAGTAGAGAAATAATGTTCGATATATGTGAAGAAAGAAATAAATGTATCTCTCGGTTCACTCTATAGGACGTGCATGACAACTTCAGCAGGGTAATCTAATCTACTCAGTTTGATCTCAAAAAGTAAACTAATCCAGATTTATCAATGCTAGCAAATATTCAATCGACCTGAAGTGAAGCGTACAAATCATGCAATAAGAAGTGATATGAGAAAAGAAAGCAGTACTCCAGATATAAGCATCAATGCGTGAATCTTGGTGTGTTTTCTACGATAGCATACATATGAATCATCAGACATCAGCTAATAATAGAATTTCATCCATTTTCATACAGCAAAAGAGAGTGGGTCACTATTTCTAAATGCAAAGCAGAACATAGCATATGATATCAGAAATAAAAAGCTATGACACGACAAATATAACATGCATATAGAGAAAAGCTAACACCACGTCGTCGTCATCACAGAAAAGTCATCTCTAGCAGAAGATGAAAGAAATAACGACAAAAGAAAATAAAAACTATTTACAATGCAGCACACAAAGAAAATAATAAAAACGTGATGCATGGTAAAAAAAATGAAAAAGTGATGAAAAATGGGTGCAAAAGTGGAAAAAACGTGGAAAAACTAAAAATAAAGGTGATAAAAGCGGAAAGCGTGAGAACTCACTCCCCCAAGCTAAAGTGCACAGTGTCCTCAATGGGCGAAGTGTGGCACACCGAAAGACGTGTAATGGGTGGGCGGTGGGTGCATACATGATAAAAAGAAATAAAAATAACAAAATGAAAATAAGATGCGGATGTGATGCATGCAAGGATAAGAGTGATGCAGATATGTGTGTGTCACCAAAAATACTCTCCCTCACTCCCGAAAAAGGATATAGAATGATATGATCAAAATGGGGATAAAAATAGTGAGGGGAGGAGGGGTGGGCAAAAATCATCAGGAACAAGCAGAGAATGGGCAGCATAACGGCAAAAAATATCAATGGCATCAAAGGTGTGCCTAAGCTGGTGGTGCTGCGCCATCTCCGTCCTGAGGCGGAGGTGGAGGTGGAGGTGGTGGTGGCTGGGTAACAGTCTGCTGGGTGGGTGGTGGTGGTCGTGGCTAGGTAACAGTCTGCTGGGTGGATGGTGGTGGTCGTGGCAGTCGGTCGAGAATCTGGGTCAGGCAAAAGTGAATGCCGGGAAGTAGCTCGACGCGGTGCTGCATGGCGGTGACTGTGGCACACAGAGTCCTAAGGTCGCCTCTGAGTCCACTCACTGCCCTCTCAAGAGCACGAATGCTCTGAAGTACAGTGTCGGGGGGAGGTGGGGCAGAGGGACGCACATGTCTAGGCTGTGAAGGACGGGGCTGTCGGACACGGGCGGTGTAAACAATCGGGCCAGCAGGCATGTGTGGAAAGGGGGCTGTGCTCACTAGTGGATGCACAGCCTCAGTGCGAGGCTGGGACGCAGGCTGGTGTGAGGTGGAAGCAGCAGCAGTGGAAGTGGAAGACAAAATCGGCGATGAGGCAGCAAGAGAGGTCAGTGACACAGACGTGGGAACAGACGTCACGACACTCTCGGATAGGACGGCTGCCGTGGAGACAAAAAGGTCAACCGCTGGGGAGGAAGTGTTGGGTCCAAAATGTGAGACCCCAGCGGAGATCAAAGTGGATAGGGTCTCCACGATGGAAGCGAAGGAAGACTCGTCGCTCTCAACAATAGAAGGTGGACGCTCGGGTAGCAAAGAGGTGAGGGGCTCAACCGACAGGGGCACAGCAGTAGTGGGGGTGGTGGTAGACGTGGTGGAAGTGGAGGACGACTCAGCAAGTGTACTCCCGACACCGGTTGAAGTGTGGACAGTGGTGTCGGGAGCGACAGAAAGTGCAGGCTCAGGTTGAGGGATCACAGGGTCTACATGTGCAGGGGGTGCCAGCTCAGCCTCCTCGGCCTCAAGCACGTAGGCGGCGGGGATCAGGAGATCCATCGTCGGAAGCCAGTCCTCGTGTGCCGGTCCTATGTGTGTTCGAGTGGGGCTCGGGATGATCATGTAGTCAGCACCGAAGGGACCGTGCAACCATACCCAGTGCCGTTGGCTGTGCGGACGAAGCATCTTCATCCAGGCCATGACGTCTATCGAAAGTGAAGTGGGGCCCGAAGGTCGACGCAGGTCGGCCGGAAGGTCCTCGCCGGTCATCAGGGCTAGCAGGGTGATCAGGCCGCAGCAACATATCAGGAAGCGAGCGCTCATCGATACTATGATGCGGTCCAAAAACTAGCTAGCGACGTCAATCTCAACGGCGGGGACCATCGCAACACCATCCCTATCCAGAACTCTGGGGCGAGTCTTCGCATAGAGCATATAGAGCTCAGGCGTAGACATCGTCCCAGGCTCGTACCTCGCTAGAAAGGTGGTCGCCATAAGGTGCTGTGCTATGCGGAGGCAGGGGTGGACTATGGCTGAGGCCTTGGCGGGTCAAAGGCGTGTGGTAAACCCGTGATCCTGGCCCAAAAGGCGTGGGAATCGAAAGATGGCGGAGGGATGTGTGTGGGGGCGTAGACTCGACCGGGCGCGGGGACTGCGGGCCACTGAAAGAATGCTATAAGCATATCGAGAGTGATCTGACACTCTCAATCCATGAGTCTAAAGGAGCATCCCTCATCGGTATGGGCGATCAAGCTAAGTACCTCGAGTGTCGGACGGACGTAGGTGTCCGCTGACACAGACAGAAAATCTCGCCAACCCACGTTGTCGTACAACGTGAGCATCCCCTCAAGTACCCCCAGGCGGTCTAGGTCTGCTAAATGAGCGAACCTGGAGGGTACTATCGGGCGCTGGGCGATACGCTCAAATCGGACGCGCTGTGCGTCGTCTCTGAACGTGATGCCCAGCGGCCCGACAACGGGAGCCGGTTGTGGGATAGGATCGGCGGGGATGGGCTGTGTGTGTATGGGATCAGCGGGAAGCGGCTGTGTGGGGGTGAGGTGGTGAAGGTGGAGGGGAGTCCTCCTTAGCATGGGAGGGGCCGGGCTCATCCTGCCGCTTCCGCTTGGCGGAAGCTCCCAGAGTGCGTGGCCGTGTACGGGGCGGCATGTGTGCCCCGAGTGCTCACCCAACTAATGAAAAATGCGGCGTGCTAAAAAATGGAACGAAGGTACCTGAACATGCCGCGAGAGAAAAACATCGGATAAGTGCGAAGACGCCGCCTCCACGAAGCCAATAGCACGTCTGAAAGCTCCCGTATGCTCCCCCAAAATAGCCTGCACATCAAACAATGATATCGGCGTATAAAATTCAAAATACATGGGGGAGATGGGGTATAATGGATAAGTAAAGAAGTCAATTTGAGTTAGGGGCTCAATGGGCGTACGGATCGTCAAAAATAGGGGAAAAAGGAGCAAAGGGGCGAAATTTGGCTTTACCGGCGGTCGGCCGGTGGCGAGGGTGGTCGCCGGCGGTCGGTGGTCGGTGGTCGGCGCTCGGCCGACGGCGCTCGACCGACAGTGGTCAGGCGAGCGGGGCCGGTGGTGGGGTGAATCGGGCGAGCGGGTGGTGATCGCAGCGGGCGGGAGCTGAAGGGTCGCTCGGGCTCGGGCGAGAAATGAGGATTTGGGCGTTTCGAAAATTGCGCCGAGCCTGCAGCGCCTTATATAGGAGTGGTTACGACTCGGCCGAGTGACTCTGTCACTCGGTCGAGTGACGTAACAGAAAAATTTTAAAAAAACCTCCTCGCCACTTACGACTCGGCCGAGTGTCTTTGCCACACTCGGCCGAGTGGAGAAAGTCCATTCGGACGAGTGGCACAAGCTACTCGGCAACACTTGCCCTAAGAGGGTATCAGTTTCACTCGGTCGAGTGAAGAAATATACTCGACCGAGTGGCAGTTTATACTGAAATCACAAAAAAGACAGAGAGTTGGGTACAGCAGACTTCCCTCATTGGTGCGCCACTCGGGCAGACGGCTTTCTTTGCTCGGCCGAGTGACTATGGTACTCGGCCAAGTGAGGCTCTGTTTCCTGCTTCGGGGCTCCGTTTTGGCTCTACTCTCTGTTTTTCTTCCTCCAGGTGGTTTCTTCTTCCTCCTAAGCCTCGAGCGCATTCCTGGAGCGCTCTTCTTCACCTCGGTCATCCTCCATATGATAGATATCCTTTCCTCCTCCTCCTGTCAAAGAAAATAGGACCCGTTGTCACAATTTTTCGGGCAAACGACTCAAAAACACTAATAAAGTCTAAAAAAAATAAAAAATAAAATAGAAATAATGTGATAACCATCGGGTTGCCTCTCGACAGGCGCTCGTTTAAGGTCTTGAGCTCGACCCCTTTAAATTTTCAATTTAGCGCGGGATGTTGGGTGCATATGAGATGCACCCGTCGAATTTGCCGGGAAGATCGCTCGGATTTGGATCATGGTGGTGTGTGGTCTTCCTCAATGCCCCTTCGTCACGGGCAATGTTGGGGGTGGCTCCCCCAAGCTAGAGCTTGTTCCGGTTTTCGACTTTACCGGTGACACCGATCGTCGTATCGGTGGAGCTTTCTTCGGAGTCCTCAACTTCGAGAGCTTGCAGAGCTCCTGTATTCTTGCAACATCAGCGTCGCCATCATCAATCGCCATGGAGATATTGGGGGAGTGCTCCATCTTCTCTTCCTCTGCCAAATCTAGGCCTTCTTCGAAGCAATCTTCGTGGGGTGTGCCGATGGAGTGGGGGATCGCCTCTTCAATGACCTCGTCGAGGAGGTATGAAAGGTCATCCGGCCGTCCCTTGAGTAGATATATTCTATTTACCTCGCCCATAGGGACTCCTTCGGAATAGTGCTTTAGCCGTTGCCCATTCACCTTGAAAGTGGCAACGTCTTTCCCTTCCAATTCAAATGCTCCTCCCGGTTGTATGTGTTTGATGGCGAAAGGTCCAGACCACCGTGACCTCAACTTCCCGGGGAATAGTCGGAGTCGGGAATTATATAGCAAGACCTTGTCTCCGACCTTGAAGTCCGTGACAGTTATGCGGGCATCGTGGAGAATCTTGGTCCTTTCTTTGTAAATTCTTGAGCTCTCGTAGGCATCTCTTCTAATTTCATCGAGCTCATTAATGTCCAAGAGTCGCCTCATCGCCGCACTCTTATAGTCATAATTGAGGGTCTTGATGGCCCAATACGCGCGGTGCTCCAACTCCATCGGTAGGTGACAAGCTTTCCCATAAACAAGTCGGAAAGAAGTGGTGCCGATGGGAGTGCGGAAGGCCGTGCGATATGCCCATAGAGCATCGTTTAACTTCATGGACCAATCTTTTCTAGATCGATCTACGGTCTTTTCTAGAATTTGCTTGATTTCTCTATTTGAAACTTCCACTTGTCCGCTCGTTTGAGGGTGGTAGGCCATGCCAATTCTATGGTTTACCCCGTACTTTTTCAACATGGCTTCAAATTTGTTTTCTATAAAGTGACTTCCCCCGTCGCTTATCAAAGTACGGGGCACCCCAAAGCGCGGAAAAATATTCTGCTTGAAAAATTTGGAGACAACCCTCGCATCATTGGTAGGGATGGCGATGGCTTCTACCCATTTAGAGACGTAGTCCACGTCCAATAAGATATACTTGTTACCCTTGCTTAACGGGAATGGTCCCATGAAGTCCACTCCCCAACAATCAAAGAGCTCAATCTCTAGAATGGGCTTCATTGGCATCTCATTTCGTTTGGAAATATTCCCGGTCTGTTGGCATCTATCGCACGCCTTGACGAAGTCATGCGTGTCTCTGAACATGGTTGGCCAAAAGAATCCACTCTGCAATATCTTAGTGGTTGTCTTAGAAGCGGCGTGATGACCCCCGCATGGCATACCATGGCAATGCAAGAAGATGGAGGTGGCCTCCTCCTTAGAAATACATCTCCGGATAACCCCATCCTTGCATATCTTAAAGAGATACGGATGTCACGCCCCGCTTTCCAATAACGTGGAGGCGAAGCGTGAGAAGGTCCGCTCAGACTTGAAGCTACAAAGCCGCAAGTCCGATAAGCGTCAATCACTTGAAACTGCAGGCCCTTGCAACGCGAAACGAAACAAAGATAATAATAACGAAAAGAGACAAAAGAAACATCTCAAAATACACATAATAATAAATCTCAACATCGCAGAAAAAGCCACCAGGCTAAAATAAAAGAGTCTAAAAGAGGCCCAGCATGGCCAACAAAAGTACAAAGTACGAAAACAAAGCAATGGTGCAAGCACCGACAACTAACAGCAACCTAAGGCAAAAGCAAGTAAAATCAGTCTCTAAGACTGGTCTCCGGTGTCCTCGAACTCCTCGACGAACGTAGGCTCAGGCTCAGCGTCAGCAAACACCTCGTCCTCAGCAACTGTCTCTGGCTCAGGGTCTAACATGTGACACCCAAAAGAGCAAGGGGCACATGTTAGCAAGTCTGGAAGACTTGTGCAAGGAAACTGAAAGTAGGTACAAGTAAAGCAACCTAGCAGTTCTAGCATGATGCGATGACATGGCAGTTAAAGTAATGAGTGCAACAGGTAAAGTAAAGTAAAGTACGAGCATGACATGGCATGAATCATTCACAAGACAAGTACAAGACAAGTAAAGTAAGCACCTCGTGCACAGAGATTCCGTCTTTTGGCTAGAGTGGCTGCGCGGGTCAACTCCTAAGCTCAAGTGACCGTTTATCCCTACCCCTCCACATGTATCGGGCATTGGTTTTCAGCCAACACATGAGGCCCGCTTCTGGAACACGAGCCAGGAAGTGTTTTAAACAAGTATGGCGTAGGGGTCACCTAGCCGGACAAGGAAGTTCAAGGACAAGTATTGTAGCGTGTGCTACGAATGCAACAATCAATTGGATGACATGTAAAATGCAATGCATGGCAGTTAAAGTGCGTACAGTTAAGGAATTTAAACATGGCAGATACAAATGCATGAACCAATTAAGGGGTTGGATCTAGCTTCGTTGTCAAGCTAGATCAATTAGGTGACGGATCTAGTTTCGTTGTCAAACTAGATCAAGTAGGAGTCTAGCCAGCTATCATTTCACTGACAAGTCTGTTTTACGCTAAAAACAAGGAAGTGGCTTAAAAACATGGCCCTAAGCAAGATTTGGCAAGTTTCACTTGCCTGCAACTATCACGTCAAGGGAACACCGTCGAACGAGTCCAAAGTCACAGTTCCTACGTGCACAAGTCCACCGGCCTACATCCGTTTTATTAATCTTGATTAGTGAGTTCTAAAACATTTAAAAATAATTTAAAATACTGATTTTAGTCTTGATTAGCATGCAATTGGGTTGGGGGTCCTAGGGGTGCAAAGCGTTACCTCAACACGACGCGAAAGCTACACCGGCGTCGGGTAGCGACACCGGGGGTTGGAATAAAAGATCGCGCTCCAAGTCCAGATTCCAATTAGATTCCTCGCTGGAAGTTCAGAGCAATCAACCGGAGCAAAGATTCCAGATTCCAAAGCTAGCACGTGCGACGACGGGCTACGACGTGTCGCAACGTCGTACGCGGTGAATCGTCGAAGAGCACGCACCTCAGTGGGGCCCACAGTAGTCCTAGGGACCTTTGGGGGACCCACAATATCTCTGGAGAACTTGGGGGTCCCACTGAGGCAAGTGGTGCGACGGATGCGGGGTTGCGACGAGTGGCTCTCGGTCGTACACAGCCAATGCGGGGGATTTGCTCGGTCAGACGCGGGGAACGGCGCTGTGCAGCAGCGGGGGTCAGTCGCAGCAGCGGTGCGGGGCTGTCTCTCGGTCGGAGCGGGGGATCGGGTCGGTCGGGCGCTTGGAGCGGGTCGTTGCAACGTTGCAACGTTGCAACGGAGCGGGCTTCAGCGATGCGGGCAGGCGCTTCGGTCAGCCGTGGGGCGATGCAGGCGACAGTTGCGGGCGACGGTGCGGGGTCGATGCGGAGCGGGGATGCGGGCCAAGCCCTCGGTCAGACCGAGGGCTTCTCTCGGTCGAAGCGGGGAACGGGGCGGGGCGGCTGTGCTGCGATGCGAGCGGGGTTGGGTGCGGAGCGGCTAGCGGTCGGAGCGGGAGATTTGGCTAGGTTTTCTCGGTCGGTGCGACAGCTGTTCGTCGCAACGTTGCGACGAATCGTCGCAACGTCAAATTTGGGTTTTGGGAGAGGCTAGGGTTAATTTCTTGCAAAAATAGGTCTTCCTAGGGGTTGTTTATATAGTGTAGATGGGTTGACTTGGTCTATGGCTAAATCTAATAGGATTAGAAGTTTAAAATAATTTAAAATTTGAAATTCAACTTCTCCAACTCACCCAAGGATTTGACCGGGTCCAAATGAGCTGGAAATTGGCTCAAAAATTCTTTAATACGTTTAAAACTCAAATAAATTTTATTTGGCCGAAAATAATTTAAAAATTAATTATTAAAAATATTTTAAAACTTGTTAAAAATATAAAAGTGGTCAAATGAACTCCAAAAATTATAAAATAAATATCGTGGTGATCGTGATGACGAAAGTGAGCTAACTAAGAAGACAGATCTCAATTTCGACATCGGACGACGAAACTAAAAATAGAAACGTCTCCCGTCAAACGTGAAAATCGTCACGTCTCATCGAGTAAGTTTAAATTGTGGAAAAACGACTCGAGAAGTGTCGTTCCAAGATAGTGCCACTATTTAATACTCTTAGAGATGTTCACAATGGCATATCACACAAAAGTGTTCACAATCAAGTAAAGTCTAAAATAAACACGTGCACGGCCAAAAGCACGTGCACGAACAAAGTACAACGAAAACGTACCGTTACATCCTCCCCACCTTAGAAATGATTCCGTCCTTGGAATCAACATCAAGCACTACTCGGGAAAAGGTGCGGGAAGCTCTCTCTCATGTCATCCTCACGTTCCCAGGTAGACTCACCAGGGGAACCGTGACGCCACTGCACTCGAACCAAGTCGACGGTCTTATTCCTCAGCTGCTTCTGTTGACGATCCAGAATCTCAACTGGCTGCTGATCATAAGACAGATCCGGACGAACCGTAATCTCCGAGAAGTCCACAGTGTGGGATGGATCACTAACGTATCGACGTAACTGAGATACGTGAAATACGTCGTGAACTCCCACAAGTGACGGTGGCAACGCCAAGCGATAAGCCACAGCTCCAACCCTCTCCTGAACATCGAACGGTCCAATGAACCTCAGACTCAGCTTGCCTCTCTTCCTGAATCGAATAACTCCGCGGTTCGGAGAAATCTTCAGGAAGACATGATCTCCAGGCTGAAACTCCAAAGGCCTCCGCTTAGCATCTGCCCAATGCTTGAAACGGTCCTGCGCAATCCTCAGCTTCTCCCGGATGTTCCTCACAACATCCACGGCCTCCACGATCATCTCCGGTCCTAACAGCTCCCGATCTCCAATGTCATCCCAGCTCAGTGGCAATCGACATTTCTTTCCATATAGCGCGTTGAAAGGCGCCATTCCAATACTCGCCTGGTAGCTGTTATTGTAGGCAAACTCAACGTGATGGAGATGATCCTCCCAAGATCCCTTAAAGTCCATCATGCAAGCTCGCAACATATCCTCCAAAATCTGAATCGTCCTCTCGGACTGGCCATCCGTCTGCGGGTGGTACGCCGTGCTGAAACTCAGACTCGTACCCAAGCTCTTCTGCAGACTCTGCCAAAACTGAGATGTGAATCTCGTGTCTCTGCCCGACACGATACTCACGGGGACTCCGTGAAGTCGTACGATCTCCTGCACGATTCACGTTACATCACTATCTAAACTAGTAAAAGGAAATAGAAACGGAGAGTAAACGTATTTACCTCCATGTATCTCCTCGCTAGCGTCTCAGTAGACTGTCCCACTCAGAAGGGAATAAAGTGCGCGGATTTGGTCAATCGGTCTACGATCACCCAAATCGCGTCGTTCTGCTTCGGACTCTGAGGTAGTCCAGTCACGAAATCCATAGTGATGTGCTGCCACTTCCACTCCGGAATCGGAAGCGGTTGCAGCAACCCTGCCGTACGCTGATGCTCCGCCTTTACTTGTTGGCAAACCAAACACTTGGCTACACTCCGAGCCACACTCCTCTTCATACCATGCCACCAAAAGTTCAGACGAAGATCCTTGTACATCTTGGTCCCACCAGGATGTACAGAATACGGCGAACTTTGTGCCTCCACCAATAATTCCTCTCTGATATCTCCAGCTGGCACACACAACCTGGATCCAAATCTTAACGAACCATCCTCGTGAATCAAGAAGTCAGTCCGCAGACCGGCTTCCACCTGCTCCCGAATCTTCACCAGCTTAGCATCTCCAGCCTGTCCAGCCTTGATCCTATCCACGATCGTCGACTGTATCTGCATGATCATCATCGAAGAAGTCTCTCCAAGAAGAATAATCTCGATACAAGTCTCGCAAAAATCCTGCTGCAATCTCCACTGCGAGGTCAACATCATCACTGCTGGAAGTCTGCTCAACGCATCCGGGACCACATTCACCTTGCCAGGGTGGTACTGCAAGTCAATCTCATAGTCTGCCATGAGCTCCAACCATCGACGCTGTCGCATGTTGAGCTCCTTCTGTGTAAAGATATACTTCAAGCTTTTGTGATCGGTAAAGATCTTCACCTTCTCACTCAGCAGGAAGCGCCTCCAAATCTTCAGCGCAAACATGACGGCAGCCAACTCCAAATCATGTGTCGGGTAATTCTTCTCATGAGCCTTAAGCTGACGAGAAGCATACACAACCACATGCCCATGCTGATGCAACACACATCCAAGACCCTTTCCAGAAGCATCACAAAAGATCTCGAATCCTCCACTCCGATCAGGCACAGCAAGTACAGGGGCAGTCGTCAATCTCTCCTTCAGAATATCAAAAGCCTTCTCGCATTCATCAGACCAGACATATGGTACATCCTTCCGCGTAAGTCTGGTCATCGGCTCAGCAATCCGAGAAAAGTCCTTAAAGAAACGTCGGTAATAGCCTGCAAGTCCAAGGAAACTCCGAATCTCTGACGCCGACTGCGGAACCGGCCACTCTCTGATAGCCACAATCTTCTCGGGATCCACAGAAATCCCATCACCAGACACCACATGCCCGAGGAAGCCAACTCTATCCAGCCAGAACTCGCACTTGGAATACTTAGCATACAAACGATGCTTCCTCAAGATCTCCAACATTGTCCTCAAGTGCGAGGCATGCTCTTCCTCTGACTTTGAATAGATCAGAATATCGTCAATGAAGATGACGACGAACTTGTCTAGAAAGTCGTAGAAGATCAAATTCATCAGGTTCATAAAGACTGCGGGCGCATTGGTTACACCAAATGGCATAACCACGAACTCGTAGTGACCATACTTCGTCCTGAAGGCTGTCTTCGGGATGTCGTCCTTCTTCACCTTAAGATGATGGTAGCCACTCCTCAAATCCAATTTAGAGAACACCCTCGATCCACCGAGCTGATCAAAGATGTCATCTATCCGAGGCAAGGGATATTTATTCTTGCTAGTCACAGCATTCAGCTCCAGTAATCCACACACATGCGACGCGAACCATCCTTCTTCTTTACCAGCAACACCGGTGCTCCCCACGGAGACACGCTAGGATTGATGTATCCCTTCTACAAAAGCTCGTCCAGCTGCCTACGCAACTCCTCCAACTCTGCTGGTGCCATTCGATACGGCGCCTTCGAAATAAGCTGCGCTCCCGACATAAGATCGATCAAAAACTCGAGAGCTCGATCGGGTGGCAGTCCAGACATCTCCTCGGGGAAGATGTCGTCGAATTCACATACCACAGCTGGTCTATCCTGCTCCATCTGCATAGCAACAAGCTCCACCGGTTTGGCCCGAAACCTGACAGGGCCAAGCGAACTGCTACCTCGACTGAACTCAAACACCGGATGTCTGGGGATCTCGAACACCACCTTCTTCCTCCGACAATCGATCGTAGCATAGAAGCTCGCAAGCCAATCCATCCTGAGCACGGCATCGTAGTTGATGATGTCGTGGATAATAAAGTCAGCGTAAAGCTCATGTCCACAGACCACCAAAGGGCAAGAAGTGCACCCACGATGCACCGAGATCACACCATTTCCCGTAACGATGTTCCAACTCTTGGGAAGAGGGGAAGTCGTCAAGGAATGCTTCTCCACGAAGCTCCAAGAAATAATGCACATCGATGCACCTGAGTCAAAGAGGACTCGTGCAGGAAATGTGCAAACCAAAATCACACCTAACAAATAATCTAACAATCAAACCCTATTCTAACAAACAATCATATGCAATCAAACAAACATAAGCTAACAATCAAACTACCTAAGGAAGGAAACAACTAGTTTGAGAGTTACCTGCGATAACCTCATCCACAGCCTCGCTCTCCACTGCCGTCATCAGGTAATCCTGCCTCCTCGACTGCATGGCCTGCTGAAAAGCCTGCCTCTGAGGAGCGAGAGGTGCTCCTCGACCTGCAGGTACAGGTGCTCTCTACTGCAACGGCTGTGCTGCAACGGGATCCTTCCAAGGTAGTTTAGACCTCGGGCACTCCTTCATAGCATGAGTAGGGTCTCCACAAATCAGGCACTGTCCCAACATCTTCCTACACTGATCTTTGACATGCCCGGTCTTGCCACAGAAATAGCAAGTCTTCTCAGGAGGCACACCTGGCTTCTTGAACTGCACCGTCTGATTAGGCCTAGTCCCAGGCCTAACCACTCCTCTGACCTGCTCCATAGGCCTCTTCCCAGCTCCAGAAATCAGTCCTCTCTTCTGCTTTGCACTCCTCTCCTGTCTCCGAGCAGCTACCAGCAACTTCTGATAAGACTCCATGTCCGACGTAGACACCAGACTCTGCAAGTCTAGAGAAAGACCCTGCAGAAACTTTTGAGCCTTCTCCTCAGTATCCTCTACCATCTTTGACACGAAGCGACTCAATCTAGTAAACTCCTGGTGGTACTGGTCCACCGTCAGACTCCCCTGCTTCAGCTCAATGAAGCGATGCAACATCTCCCTCCTGGCAGCCT